>JACXGJ010000156.1:15703-88787 GCA_016801105.1 Esox niger
TGTGTGTGTGTGTGTGTGTTTGTGAGTGTGTGTGTTTGTGAGTGTGTGTGTTTGTGAGTGTGTGTCTGTGAAGTTCAGGTTCACTAAAGAGGTAATCAAGCAAAGTTTATGTACCTAAGCAAGGCATGAAGCGACTGTGCATTGCTTCACCTTCCTTCTTCCCCCACGCACTTCCCATATGCGTTGGCCTTTGCTTACACACACCAACACACACACACACCTACACACACACAACCTAAAGGCCACATTGGAGAGAACATTACATCCGTCAAGTGCAAGTGGATATATGTTTACCCTAGACCTTCAGATTCCATCCTCCTCCTCTTTATCCTGTCTTATCCCACTGACAATCCTGCTTCCACTTTGTTTGGTGTCCCAGGCTGAGCAAGGGCTCAGGCGGCAAAATAAACAACGCTTTGATAAGCAGAGCAAGTGCCTTCCCCTGAACACCCCCTCCCCTTCTGACCTCTGACCTTTTCCGGTGCGTTCCGATTGGGGGTGCGCTTGAGAAAGTCCAGCTGACCCTGTCTCGGGATAGGTTGTCTGTAAACACTTAAACTGGATTAGGCTGGAGCAAGGAAAGGTGGGGATGGAGCGAGAGGAGGGAGAGTAGGGAGGACCATGTACCTGATCCTGGCCAGGCTGTGTCATGATCTTGACCGCTCCAGGGGTGAAAAGGTCACACCTGTGAAATATAGTAGCTGTCAGTGCAGCTTTAGCCGCTGCTTCGCAAAGCTAATGGGGATCTGAATAAACAATACCAGACCAGAGCAGTGCGCCGCTGATCATGATGGGTGGGTTGAACGTCAGTATATGTCTGGAATCATCAGTGTGAAGCTGCTTTAGGACATTTTATTTAGTTATTGATGCTTGTTGCCACTTGAAAGATATGGGTATTCTAAAAATACAGAAGCATTGATTTTCTCAGGCATTTCTTGTGTGAATGACGTCTTGAATCTCCTCTGATCTAAAGACGGTATCAATGACCAAAAACCTTTTTTACTCATTTTTCTGTTTTGAAGGATTTCCATGGTTACATTTCAAAACCGAGCGGTCTATGAAGAAAGAGTGTGAGAGAGGGAACTCCCCCGGGGTTTGGTTTGGAGGCTCCCAGAAGCCAGTGAAAGTAGGTCGGAGAGAATGATATCTTCTATTTAGAATAAAACACTTAAGAGCACAACCGAAGCAGTTCTTGGACGTCTGTGCAGAAGGCGAGTATGTATTTCATATTGAGAATCTGTCAGTGTGTCAGGAGTTAGAACAGGGGTGGGCAAACATTTGGCTTGAGGGCCACAGGGGGATTTCGAAATTCAGATTGCTGCACTGATTTATTTTTTATTTTTTTACTATTAGATTATCCTATTTCTTTGCCAGGGAAATCATTTAAAAATATTCCTATAATTCCATTTTAATTTAAACATATTTCCTGACAAGTTTCAGAAATTTACGACTGGCCAGAAGTGCTTTTAATAACCCCCGGCCCACAGACTCCCTGGCAGGCGACGGCAGTTGTGAAAACTGTGATGAGACTGGAGAAAAGAAAGTGAGAGAAAACCAGCGGGAATGACAAAGAGTGAGAGAGAGAGACAGCTAGAAGTGAACTTCCATCAGCCTTGTGTACCTTCTGTCACCACTGATGTCCATGAACATTCCCCTCGTAGGCCATCCACTTCATCACACGATGTCAGTGTTTGATCCCTTGGCAACCTCTTATTAGAGGCCAATTGCCCACTCATATAGACACATGCACTGTAATTACTGGATTTTAAACTGCATTCTGTCACAACATTTCCCTTCCTTCTTTCACCATCGATCATGATTGTTACTTTGGCATGACCAGCCAGTCTACTCCACTACATCAATGGCCATTGATTTCCATACTGTTTACCGTTGAGTCCCATGTGTCATTTTGTATTCATGGTTGGAAGTTTCCTGGGGTTTGGATGTTGGTTAGGGGGCCTGTGGACTGGAGTCCTGGTCTCTTTCAGCCCTGTCAGTGTACTGGACTGGGCTTGGTGGGTAAAGAGGGGAGAGGGAGGACATCCTGGCTATT
Source organism: Esox niger (assembly GCA_016801105.1). Classification (NCBI taxonomy): domain Eukaryota; kingdom Metazoa; phylum Chordata; class Actinopteri; order Esociformes; family Esocidae; genus Esox; species Esox niger. Next base: position 17,757 of record JACXGJ010000156.1, read on the forward strand.
AGCAGGGTTCCTATGCAGCACCCCGGGTAAGGAAGCCAGAGCTAACAGCCTCCTGAATGGGCCACTCTCAGAACGACCGACCGGACCACAACTGCATCCAAGAACGACAACCGCCACAGCCCCAAAACAGGAAAAGCAGGCCTATTTTACCTTCCAAACTCAGGTGGTAACAACTCTTCGGATTTGGCTAGCTACGATTGGAACCCGTTGGTTCCTTAACAGATTCGTTTGAATCCACTCTCAGACATAGCTTTGTGATCTGCACATACAGAGGTTGTTGTTCTGGAGGTGGAAAACATAAAACCTTGCGTTATGGCCACCTCGGGAACAAAACAAAACCGTGGGTAATGCTACGTCGCTACCTTTACGCAGCAAAAGAAAACCCAACCAAAGCACAAATGGCCCAGCTGGCTGCTTTGATACAGAGCCTTGATTGGCATTATGGCCCAAACTAATGCTGATGCACTGCAATTACAGACATTGTATGTTTTAAATAGCAGGTTGCCTTCCTCTCTTGTTCACCATCTTCTCTTGCCTGGGCCATTTAAAAAGTATGCATATAAAAATGAGGTTTCCTGACTAGTGCCAGAGTAAATTGGAGGGGATATGGTTAAAATATTTCCTTCTTAGAAAGCAGTCCTGGTTCTTGTGTTATGGAACGGCGCACCTCCAGCCAGGCAGGGATGTTCTTAGGCCTCTTTGTGGGCAAGTCCAAACTAAAAGTTACCATTGGAGCGGGGTAGAGACCCACTGCTAAAATAATAATAATAATAAAGAACTTAATTTGCACATTTCCATTCGTGTTGGTGTCATGGTTTTGATTATTATTATTATTGTAATATTGTGTAAAAGCAAGCTTTGCTTTGGTGCTAGTGCTTAGGCACATAAGTGACATATTTACACTTTTAGTAGGGTTAATTGTATTTCTTAAATAATGAATACAGGACTTGTCATTGAGAAAAAACATGCAACGTAAATATAAAAGTTATTTCTTTGGTCAGTGGAATATATATGTTTTAGGAACTAGCTACTGACTTCCTATGTGGGGGAAGAAAAGAGTCATTCTTTATAGCTCCTCAGGAACATGTAAGTCAGCTAAGTATTTACAACATGTTAAAGTTGAGATGATTTGAGTTTACTAATTGAATGGCAGTGTTTTCTACACGACATTAGTGAATATTGTGCTTTACAAAGACGGTTGTGTGGGTAGAGTTACATTTTGTTTTGAATGGAACAGGGATGTTTCATACTTTTTTTGACAGTCTTTAGTTACGTTTTTAGTTATAATGTTTATTTTTGGATCTCTTTTGTAACTGAGATCCATAAGTAGGAGATTGGCATGCAGCCTTATTCCGTCTCCTTTGAGAAACTGCATCTGTTGAATTTGTCTTTATTTCAGCAACATGCATCTACTCCACCACACCCACCCACAGCACACAACCTCCTTTCATCTGCCTGTCCCCTGCCAGTCAACCCACCTTTTAATTCTATCCTCCCCCATCTGAGCACAGAATGTGTCCATAAATGTATGCAGGAATCCACGGCAGTGGAAACCAATATTGCAACCTTTATAAATCATTATTCATAGCCTATACATCTGATATTTTGCAGCCGAGACTAGAACACAACACATATGCCCAGTTTACATTTTATTACTACTAACCTTGAAAGTCTGCTTCCATGCCCAGATTGTTTTATTCATTCGCATATACAGCAGTGTCTATTATTTGGTCAAACATGCTTGGACTATCTGACATTATATTACTATAGATTTTTCACAAATGCATTTCAGTTAAGAACCCAGTGGCTCTAGCAGTCTAGGGATGATGATACAGAGACCTGTAAAAAAAAACCTGCAAAGTGTAATAGTGTAAAGGAACAGTGAGAACAAAAGACACAGACAACCAAAGCTACTGTCAAACGTAAAACATTTATTAGAAACACACAGTATTGGTATGTTTATACTGGTCCCCCAGGCGGGACACACCAACAACACCAATCAGGAACATGAATGACACCTGGGTTTACGGCAGGAGGGGAAAAACACAAATGCACGTACCGGGTTCCTGCATGTCATTTCCAGACATTCTATAAAAGAATTAAACACTTGGAAATTACTATATCAATTTGTTCCCTTGCAAACGTAACTTATTCATTGTACTGTGTATGACATTGTTTTAATAAGATATGATGGTGCTAAAATGCTGTCAGTTCTACTTGGTGTTAAGTCAAACTGCTTCTTGTCATATGCAAGGTCCTCTGTTGAATTGAGAAGTCACACTGGATGAGATACAACACTTAAGTGCAGAGTTTCCGGGTTGAACACTTTGATTGAAATGTTTAATTTAAATTTCTCATGTTTGCTAATGAAGTGCAGGACTTCCAGGCGTCATATATGTGAATAGTTGTATGGATACATTTCTGTTTCATCAACTGATAATAAAACGTGTGCACATGGTTCAGATCATGGAGGTATAATATTTCATTGATCAAGTCCGATGTCCTTTTAATGAGTTCATAAACATACTGTAAGCCTGACACAATATTTACCCATATTAATAATACTCAATATTGTATATAAATCTTTTTATAACACATGAAGTTCATAATTCATCTAAACTGAACGTTATATAATGTCAATGTTGTATATTGTAACTGACTAAGTGACTGTATATTTTACCTTGGAAGTGTGACCACTGACTGTGTATGTGTGGGTCTGGAGTGGGCGTATGTCTGTTAGTGTATTACCTCGAACTCTGAGCTTTATTTCTGAAGTGATTTTGGTGCCAAATGCTCTAGTGCCGTCAATGTTGTAGATATTGTGTGGTACTTTATGTATGGCATGTTACAAATAGAAAGCCTCATTCATTTCAGAGAATAACATTTAATTCAGGATAGATTTCTTTATATTTACATGTAAGAAATCACAGTTATTATTTGGATAAGGGTACACTGTACATGACAAAAACAAATCAGGAAAGGTAACTAAGAATAACTGTAACCATATAACAATATTTTAACAGTGCACGGTACCAGGCTCATACGCGTGACTTATGGACAGAAAAGAAAATATACTGAGAGGATTTTTAGAAGTATTTTCTTTAGCTCTCACTCCATTTGCTGGGAAAATCTTGTATTGAGTATGTTCAAGCAAGTACATAGACGAGAACAAGTGAGTGGGGCACAGAGTGAATAGGTGGTGCAAGAAACGAGGTAAGTGGAGAGCGAGGTGAAAGGAAGAGAGCGGTACAAAGTAGCATGAACATTGCAAAATGGTGGGACGAGAGGATGCCAGGCAGAGGCAAGTTGTCAAGAACAGAGGGGTTAAGGTGGAAGAAAAGGACACTTCAGACTAGATAGAGTGGAGTGATGTTTGTTGATGTAACTCTGTGCCAGGTAGTATGCTGATCAGGAATGCAAGCTGTTGAGGGCAGAAAAAGATGAGTTTTGATAAGTTCTGCGCATGTGCTACTAATGATAGGCATTCTTGTTTTTGGCAAGTCGCTTCTTCTGGTTCTGTTCACCTGAAAGGTGCTGGCTTATTTGGCTCATTAAGAAAACCCAAGACACTGAATTGTTTGAATTTCCCATTTTTTATGCAAAAAAGTATATTAGAATTGTGTTAGAGTTTGGAATAAACATTCAAATAGGGTTAGTTAATACATTTTTCTCTATCTAAAATAATCATTGTTTGATCTTAGAAGTTAATAAAAAGGAAAAGACAAATTAACGTTGTATTTTCCTTTTGGTTCCCAATGTTTAACAAAAATAAGTGTAGAATAAGTGTTCATTAACAAACAACCCATCTCTAGGTGCTACAGAAACCTGCCCCTGATTCTGTACAAGACATTACATTTTACCTAACACCCACTACTGTATAACAGAAGAGAGTACCAACAAGAAATTGTAAATCAAAAACATCCATCCCATTTCAGGTCAAATTAATTGGAATAATGGTTGCTAGCTATTGGCATATGCAGGGATGTCCAGCTATTTACATTATCACATTTCTTTTCATATTGCTTAGATTCAAGCTAGGTGAAATGCTATGAAACCCAAAAATTTCAGTTGGATCGGCACACAACAACCAGGCTAGCTTGATATGGCGTAGAGCAGTTTTGGTTCTTCTTGTTCTGTAATTGTTATGCTTTATACTGGAAGTCGCTCTCCATGGTCCTGAACATCTGCGACAGGTAAGTCTTTACTCGTTGTCAAGCTGATGGATTTCCGCCTTGACTACGATATGATGACATCACCCCAACTGATTTGCTTGTCAGCTCAGTTAGGTAATCAAACAGTATATTATTTTCTTCATTATTTCTGCACAATGGCATTGTTACAACCTTCCATTTAGTGACCGGACTGTTAGCACTTCAGCTATCCATGAGCCTGTTGTATTGTTAATATTAGTTTACAGTAGAAGTTGTTGGGCTAGCTGTGTTGCTGGGTTAGCTAAGTAGCTAGCTAGCTATCACCAACTTGTTATATAAGTGTTGATAGTATTGTAGCTAAGTAATAATACACTGTAGTTGTGGGTCAGGAAAACCAAGTGAATTGTAGTGTAATCAATTTGAAATACATGTGTGACATGTCATGGCATTTTACATGGTCTTCTAATCATAGTTTGTCTTGAAAAAATAACCAAAGTGCAAAATTCCCTCAAAATAATCACATAAATTGCACGCTAAAGGAAACAGACCCGAATAACAAATAAATCCACACCCGAATTAGGATCCACTGCCTTTTGCCAAACCGAAAAAGACAAATTGATTTTTATTTTATACAGCTAAATGTCCACCACCATTCCAGAAGGACATGCAGTCTCCCTTATATTGACATGGACCAGTCACAGCAGGTCATGTCCTAACCAGGTCTCCCTTATTGACACGGACCAGTCACAGCAGGTCATGCCCAAACCAGGTCTCCCTTATTCTGACACGGACCAGTCACAGCAGGTCTTGCCCACACCAGGTCTCCCTTATTCTGACACGGACCAGTCACAGCAGGTCATGCCCAAACCAAGTCTCCCTTATTCTGACACGGACCAGTCACAGCGGGTCATGCCCAAACCAAGTCTCCCTTATTCTGACACGGACCAGTCACAGCGGGTCATGCCCAAACCAGGTCTGACACGGACAAGTCACAGCAGGTCATGCCCAAACCAGGTCTCCCTTATTCTGACACGGACCAGTCACAGCAGGTCATGCCCAAACCAGGTCTCCCTTATTCTGACACGGACCAGTCACAGCAGGTCTTGCCCAAACCAGGTCAAGCTGGTGCATCAGAAGGATGTCAGTCACCGCTAACTCACCTGTCTATCCCCAGATTACTAATCGTAGTTGTAAGTGCTTTCAAGTTACTTTCTGTGCAAAATGCCACTTATGCCAATGAGGTATGATGTCATCAAGTCATGACAAAGTTAATGATCAGAACTCGACACTGGGTGAAATGTAATAAATGGCAAATCATGAAATGTGACACTGTGCTCTTTCATACACAACATCAAGTCAGGGGAATTTCAACGAAATATAAGCATCATCGGAAACCAACATATGTAATTTAGGATTCAGCATTGCTCAGCGTTTATTTTTGATTGACTGTGTAATTGGAGCCGGCCAAGAAGAGTGAATGTCTCTTACTGAGTTACTGACTGACTGACTGAGTATCCCTTGCGTAATGGTAAGAGAAGTGAACCTGTAAACTATACGTCCCACGTTCGTATTTTCTCACAGGCAAAGCAAAGTACGCATTTTGAATTATTCCATATAGATGAAAACTTCGCTGGCTAAAACCTTCCGTATCAACATTGTAGTAAACCTGAAGTAAAATAGTTTATGGTCATATTTGGACTGTTTCTGGTGTATTTTCTAAGTAGTCATCCATGCATGCGATTTGGGACAGAATAGACAAACACATTTGCTGGCTGCAACATACAGTATTCACGTTATAGTAAGCCTTAACAAAAACTGTATACGGTCATATTACGACTGTTTCTGGCATGGTAAACTTGCAATTGCTCAATTCTTATGATTATTCCTAGGAAGTTAATAGATACTTGTCAGCCTATTACTGGCTATTAAGCTGTTAAAACGGACAGTGGCAAAAGCCATACAGTTTATAGATGCTATTTGTGGTGGAGGTAAAGTCAGTTTAACACAACGCTCAATGGTGTCTAGCGTCTACTGAAATGTGTGATGCCATGACTAATTGGTTATAGACAGTTCCTCTCACGTGGAAGACTTCATTTCAAATCTATTGAGAGCATGACATTTATTATAGTTTTATTTAGTTTACGGTTATACAGTATTACGACTATTTCTGGTATATTCCACAATTCTCTCGTCTTTTCACTGAATGAAAAAGTTACTTATCGTCACCTTTATTGACAGTTATTGTATCAGTGAAATATTCAAATTTGGCATGATGTAATTGTGTGGCAAAATGATCTTATGTCAAGACGCAATTTTATGATGAGGTGGTATTGTCCCAATCAGGCCCTTCAGTTATCTTTGAATGTGATGTACCAACCCTGTTTTACCTGTTGTTGGTTTGGATGTTATCTAATTGTGGGGAACTACTTTTGAGAACCGTGTTTGTATGTGTTTGGACTAATTGGATGCAGAACACTCTGTACCTGTGTGGATGATGTATAGCCTGGTCAGTAAAACAGACATGGCTATTTATAAAGTGTAATTTTTCCTCAAATCCTGTTTGACTTCACAGTGTGGCCTTGTGGATCTGACTGGAATTGAATACTCGTTTCCCATTGGTTAAATTTTCACATGGTGTTTGTGTTAGTGTGCATTTGTACAATGTTGATTAATACATGACTCCCATAACCAGCTTGTACCCATCAACACCCCACCTTATTGTTTTCCAGCACAGACTCTTTTGAAGACAGGAAACAACTGCACTTAATAGTGCGGTCTAGAACAGCTACAGTTCAGAGCAGCAGTGAGAGAGAGAGATTTGCCTATTACAGCGAGTAGCTGGGGCCACAGTGGCCGAACGTTAGTCACATATGAAACCTGAGGCTTGCCACGGATTATGCACAACCCCGATCGCTTTGCCAAATGAAAATGTAGATTTTGGCGGGGTCCTGGCCATTTCTCCTCCGTCACACTCGCAGTAAGTCTCTGACGCATATAGTGCTCGGATGTTATAAAAAAGGCTTTATGTATTCAATAATTGCTTAACAGTTATATAAAATGTCATTAACTGCTGGATGCTGCTTGGGTTACATCCACAGGACTACCACAGAGCCCTAGCTGTCCCCGCTCCCTGTTAACGAGGCACCCTTGACAGGCTTGGAGTCTGTCAATCTGCGGACGGACACAGAGCTGGAGTGGTCATGTATAGTATACCTGCCCAGCTCCATATCATATACCCTCATGCATCACTCCAATAGCTCAGAGCGTACAGTGTACCAGGGCCTCTTCCTTTATGAGGTCATCCATCCTGCATGGTCTCAGCGGTGGGCGATTTATGCCTTCCCCTGCTCCCTGCACTGCTTCACCATTGTATTTCAGCTCTATTAAAAGTAATTGGCAGATCATGGCAGAATAAATGTTTGGAGAAAGCGTGGCAGGTCAGAATAGGGTTACCTCACATCGAAGAAAAGGCGCTTTAGCTTCACAGCGTATACAGTGTGTGTTATTTTCTGCTCCTACATCACTCATGGAGGTCAATGTTGAATCCCATGGCGAAAGCTACGAATACGTTCAAAGACGGTGTGGTCTGCTGATGTTGATACTCATTTACCGGGGTCATATTGTGAATGTTGCCAGCCCAGGACACAAACCAGGGGTCTAGGAGGGCTTACAGTAGATAATGGCTGTGGACAACTACTGGGCAGCCCGAGACCCATTTCCCTCTGCTTATACTAATCCCACCACTAATCGTATTAATAAAAATAATTATAATCTAATCAGCATTTCTATTTCACTTTGTCTTTCGCTGGATTCGCTAATCGGGCACATTGGGGATTTGTCACTCAGTCTCTGCAAACATACATATGCACATTTGTGGTACGGGGAACGTCAGGCTTTCTTGAGAGGGCAGTCAGGTCTACCATGTATTCATCCCTGGAAACTGGCTCCTGAACGCTAATGTGCAGGTTGTTCCACTGCCTCTCTATGAGTGTCTAGGTATTTTCCTCTGGGCTTTCCTGTAATCATACCTGGGTCTCAAAGTCATTAAAAAACACAAAATATCAATCATGTATTGTGTGTGATCAGCTGTTCCTTATTCAGTGATGTTTCCCAAACCCCTGTGCGGATTCATTGGTAGATAGTGAGATGGTGGTGAGACACAAGGCCACGGACTGTACTAAGCTACTCTCTTGACACAAACAGGCTTTTCTGTTTCAGCTGATGAGAAAAACATACTGAAAAACATCTCTACAGGACAGAGTAAAGGTCGAGGGTGAGCGGGTGGTCCTGGAGCAACAGACAACACTGTATATTTTAATAAAATAGAGAGTGTCCTGCTAGAAAGGGGCTCACCCCTCCAGTAAGCCCTGGAAGAAACGACCTTTGTCAGAGCTATCGGTGGTGCTGACATGCTGCGTCTGTCATCCCCAGCCATCTTGTGGCTGTCATCCCCAGCCATCTCGTGGCTGTCATCCCCCATCATCCAAGGCCTCCCATCTACCCTCTGACACAGTTCTCCCTCCAAACATTATTGACTTAAATGGCCTGGACGTCATAAACGCCCCCCCCACCTCAATATCATACAAGCGTCCCCTATCTCAACGTCAGGGAATGGAATGGGTATTGGTTTATGTTACGTGTGTGTATACTGTATTTCATATGGCTTTATTTTGTTTCATATTTCAGTGTCTGAGTTTACCGGATCCCCCTCAGAGGTTTACTCTGGAGCATGGGAGAGTTGTGTATGAAATGCAGTGACAGTTAGGGGGATTTGATCTTGAACAGTGAGCGAGTATGTACTCTGGGCCAGAGAAAAAGAGGTCCTTTTGAATAAGGCGGCGCACATTATTTAATTGAATACCCGAGGATCCGTGAGCATGAGATAAACAGTCTTTTAGAAAGGTGCTGCCTTATAGTCTGTCAGCAATGACGTTGTATGTGAGCGTGTGCCGAGCTTGACAAAGTGTGTGTTTCAGCAACCAGAGGGGTGAAGTGAAACAGGGTATAGAATGAATATTACGGACTAACTCAAATGTTCTAGCTAGCTGTCAAGAATGGGAGCAGCAACAGTGGCCTACAAAGGCTTCTGCATCAGACACAGAGGGATGGTAGCCTGTTGCGCGGCTCTGTTGATCCAAAACCGTCTCCCGTCAGTCCTGACCCTCCATGGGAGGCGGAGAGGTAATGGTGTGGCTGCTGTCTGGAAGTTTCCGTCGGCAGGGGTCGGCTCAGTGACTGTGTGTGTGTGTGAGGAAGATTGGCTATGGGGGTTTCACACTGGGTGTCTCATGTCCGCAGACAATCTGCAAACTGTTAATCCTATCCATTAATCATTGGGCTAATTTGTTTTCAAATGGCCTCGCTGACAGAAAGAGACTATTATTACAGTACCAGAGCTCAAAGCCATCCCGCTGTGCAGAGGCCTTTACTGAACCCCCTTCACCTCCAGCCTCCCCTTGCCTCCCAGACGCCACTGGAGGATCACGCACTTAGGCCGGAAGATCCGTTTGGGCTTGTGTGTGTGTGTGTGTGTGTGTGTGTGTATTTGTATGCCAGTGTTTGTGTTTGTGTTGGTGTCCCGCATCCCGCTCACAGTGTCCAGCATGCCTGGTGAAGTGAGAGGCCATAGGGTTTCCCTTAGTGGCAGTGTGGTAGAGATAGCCTGGCATTGTTGTAGAGATAGCCTGGCAGTGTGGTAGAGATAGCCTGGCAGTGTTGTAGAGATAGCCTGGCAGTGTTGTAGAGATAGCCTGGCAGTGTTGTAAAGATAGCCTGGCAGTGTAGTAGAGATAGCCTGGCAGTGTTGTAGAGATAGCCTGGCAGTGTTGTAGAGATAGCCTGGCAGTGTTGCAGAGATATCCTGGCAGTGTGGTTGAGATACACTGGCAGTGTTGTAGAGATAGCCTGGCATTGTTGTAGAGATAGCCTGGCAGTGTAGTAGAGATAGCCTGGCAGTGTTGTAGAGATAGCCTGGCAGTGTTGTAGAGATAGCCTGGCAGTGTTGCAGAGATATCCTGGCAGTGTGGTTGAGATAGCCTGGCAGTGTTGTACAGACAGACTAGCAGTGTTGCAGAGATAGAGACATGAACTTACACATTGCACATGAACTTACACATCGACCACTGTCTATCAGCGCAAAACCCTTTTGTTAGTAGTGTAACAAGGTGATGAACATGCCATCGGCAGATGTACATTACAAACTATGCTTTACCCTGCTTCTTTGCATCCTGTAGTGTAATCAGTGTGGATGGGAGGCTTCAGCGGAACTAGGGAGACTGGGTAAGATGGATTGGACCCAGTGGCTGGGCCCAGAAAAGTGGATAAATGTCTAAAATAACACATTGAGAGAACCAATCATAGATTTGGCAACTGAGACCAAGAAAATAACAACTTAATTTTAACTACTTCATAGGTCTTCAGGTTTTTCTCTCCTTTCCTTCTTCATTACTTCTGCCTTTCAACTTTGCACTTTCTCTTGAGCCCTCATAAATGAAAATCTTAATTTCTTATTTCCTTGCCTGAGGGGTATAAAACATAACAACTAGCGCCTCGGAAAATAACTATCTATAAAAAAACATATTCTGAACCTATAAATCGGTCTGCGTCTCAGTTTTGTTTATAACCATGTATAGTCTACAGCATGCACAGCAGTCTTTCCTATGTATATGTTTTCTACACATGCTGGGAGTGAGGTGTGTGTCTGTTTCCTATAGAGTCGTTTGATTATGTCTTTGTCCATCATCAGAGGGCTTTTAAGTGCATTTGCCTTGCTCTGGATGACATAATGAAGGGGGGGTTCAGCCAGTCAAACCTCTTTCCTCTCAGGTAATGAATAGCCTAGTGCTTTTAACGAAGCTAAACCAAGACGGGAGTTGGACCAATGAAAACAACATATATCTAAAGGCCAGTTCTGTGCATTGGTCACAGAGCAATGAAGGAAGTGTGGCAGAGAGAATAGAGATACAGAACATAGGTAGAAAGAGGTAAAGAGATAGAAGGTATAAAAACATGGAAAAGAGTGATAATTATAGAGGCTCAGGAGAGACAACATTATGAAGAAAGACAGTTGCACTCTTTAATATGGGTAGAGAGACAGTATAAAGAGTGTTAGTTATAGAGAGTAGAGACAATGTAATAAAGAGTTACAGTTATAGGAAGTAGGGAAAACATTATAGTGTTAGTTACAGAGGATCAGGAGAGACAACATTATCAAGTGTGATAGTTAAAGAGGATTGGAAGAGACAACATTATAAAGAGCGATAGTTATGGAGGATCAGCAGAGACAACATTATAAGGGTGATAGTTATGGAGGATCAGGGGAGACACCATTATAAAGAGTGATAGTTACAGAGGATCAGGCGAGACAACATTATAAAGAGTAATAGTTATGGAGGATCAGCAGAGACAACATTATAAAGAGTGATAGTTATGGAGGATCAGCAGAGACAACATTATAAGAGTGATAGTTATGGAGGATCAGCAGAGACAACATTATAAGAGTGATAGTTATAGAGGGTAGAGAAAACATTATAAAGACGGATAATTATAGAGTGTAGAGACAAAATTGTAAAGAGTGTTAATTACATAGGATCTGGAGAGACAACATTATAAAGAGTGTTAATTACAGAGGATTTGGAGAGACAACATTATATAGAGTGATAGTTATAGAGGATCAGGAGAGAAAACATTATATTATAAAGAGTGATAGTTTTAGAGGGTAGAGACAACATTATAAACACTGTTAGTTACAGAGGATCAGGAGAGACAACATTATAAAGAGTGTTAATTACAGAGGATTTGGAGAGACAACATTATATAGAGTGATAGTTATAGAGGATCAGGAGAGAAAACATTATATTATAAAGAGTGATAGTTTTAGAGGGTAGAGACAACATTATAAACACTGTTAGTTACAGAGGATCAGGAGAGACAACATTATAAAGAGTAATAGTTACAGAGGATCAGGAGAGACAAAATTGTAAAGAGTAATAGTTATAGAGGGTAGAGACAGCATTATAAAGAGTGACAGTTATAGAGGCCAGAGACAACATTATAAAGAGTGGTATTTACAAAAAATCAAGAGAAACAACATTATAAAGAATGCTAGTTATATAGGATCCAGAGAGACAACACTGAAAATGAGCACCAAAAAAACAGATCAAGATAGAGAGAGAGAGAGAGGGGGAAAAGATCAAGAGATATAGTGAAGGTCAGAAAAGTTTAGTCACTGTTGTACCTTTTACCAAAAGTTTTTGAGTGATTCATTGTTCCTTGTCAGGAAAACCTCTCTATTTGGAGCTAAACTCAGAGGAAACCAGACAGTGCAAATTTCTGGGAGAAAATAAGACTTGCAATTACATTTTCCTTACCTGATGTATCATTTATTTAGGCAATGAGTCAACTCAGATCCCAGTGGCAATTTAGTATGGTACACATGCAAACTAGCACACACATGCACGCACATACGCACGCACACACACACACACACACACACACACACAATCTATACTTGTAAAGCTATTTAACCAGACCTCAAACCAATGGAGAGGAGAAAATGCTCTCGCCATGACAATGAATCACATAAACTGTGAATGCGGTGGCAGATATACTGTATATCCTTAAGAATTCAGCACCACTACAGTGATTTGTTATTACGACTCTAATGTGTCCCTCCACCCTCTAATGAATCACAATCCTCCACTGCCACTGTTCTAGCACCTTCACTGAGAAATATAATGATAGAGTCGAACTGGTTCCATTCCATGTAATTGGCAGTTTTCATAATTAGGCAGAAACCAACTGAAATAAAGGATAAACATATTGGTTACTATTTATTTCACCCTACTGGAGAATTACTGGTTTCATTGTGTCATAATGGACCACTGTTTCTGGCGTATGTAGAATTCATTTCTATATTAAGCAGATTACTACATAAGATGTAGGTTACAGTCATGGATACAGGCATGGATTAACAAGCACAATTGGTGCAATGATGTTAACATTGTGAAGGTCCTTGACTCTCTATACATTAACATTCAAATGAAAAACAGAGTTGATCATGAGTTTTACGGCTGCCAAATCAATAGGAAGCCTCGACGGGTCAGGGCTGTTTTGGCAGAAAAATGGGGACGTACACAATATTAGGCAAGTGGTCATAATGTTATGGCTGATCGGTGTATATACAGCTCTGGAAAAAGCTAAGAGACAACTCCTATTTTTTCTTGAATCAGCGTCTCTACATGAATGGCAGCCATTCCATTTAAATTACAGAACAGGACACCTTTTTTCACTTAATGAGGCGCTGATTAGGTGATTACCGGTGATTTGAATAAAAGGAGAACTTTTCAGCTCGACAAAAGAATTGAAAAGAAAAGCTTTGAGTGAGGAAAATAAGGTTTCAAATCTGGCTTTACTGGCAGAGGGATACAGTGAGCATCAGGTTGCTTCCATCCGGAAAATTTCAAAGACAGCGGTTCATTAGAACAAGATCAAGCAACAGACATTGGGGACAACAACGATACAGACTGGCAGAGGGCAAAAATGACTGTCCTCTGACCAAGATGACCATCAACTCATTCAAATGTCACTCAACAAATGAATGGCAAACAGCAGCTGGGGTAAAGTGCAAGGACAGTTTGAAACAGGCCCCTAGGGGCAGAGCTGAAGTCGTGCAAAGCTAGAAAAAAGACATAAATGAAATGCTAAATAATGCAAAAAAACGTAAGGACTGCACCGAAGAGAAATGGAGTAAGGTCAACTCTGACGATTCAAATTTTCAGCTTTGCCCAACACCTGCTCGTCTTATGGTTGGACGGAAACCTGGAGAGGCCTACAAGCCACAGTGTCTCGCACCCACTGTGAGATTTGGTGGAGGATCGTGATGATCTGGGGATCGGGCAGATTTGTCTTTGGGAAGGACACATGAAGTACAAGGTTATCTTGGAAGAACACCTGCTTCATACTGCTCTGACAATGTTCTCCAACTCTGAGAATTGTTTTTTCCAGCAGGATAATGCTCCATGCCACACAGCCAGGTCAATCAGGGTGTGGATGGAGGACCACCAAATCAAGACTCTGTCATGGCCAGCCCAATCTCCAGATCTGAACCCCATTGAAAACATCTGGAATTTGATCAAGAGGAAGATGTAAGGTCAAAAGCCATCAAACAAAGCCAAGCTACTTGAATTTTTGTGCCAGGAGTTGCATTAAGTCACCCAACAGCAATGTGACACACTGGTGGAGAGCATGTCAAGACTCATGAAAGCTGTGATTAAAAGTCTGGGTTATTCCACTAAATATTGATTTATGAACTCTTCCTAAGTTAGAACATTTGTATTTTGTTGTTGAAAAATGTATATGAATGTTTTCTTTGCATTTTTGAGGGATTGAAACAACTCATCTTTTTTTGGTTATTTTGACCAGTTGTTATTTTCTACAAATAAATACGCTAAATGGCGATATTTGTATATGGAATTTGGGAGTAATATTGTCAGTAGTTTATATAATAAAACAAAACTGTTCATTTTACTCAAACCCAAACCTATGAATAGTAAAACCGGAGAAACTTATAATTTTGCAGTGGTCTCTTAATCTTTTCCAGAGCTGTCTTAATATGCATGTATGTATATTTATGAATGTACTATTGCAATAACTGCTTAAACAGCCCATGGCCCCATAAGGGAAATGCATACATCAACATAAACACCCACGTAGAACAAGTGTGGAGGGCAGAACCTTTTACTGTATATGTTTATATTTTCTATACTTGTATTTATTTATCTATTTATTCCTTCTATGCTTGAAATGACACGTCTGTGGAAAGCCAAGTGAAAGACCTTGTTGTTCACTTTCCAGAGACCTTTTTGCAGATAAGAACCAGGTTTGCCGTGTGGAGGGAGAATTCAGTTTGGGAGACCACAAAATCAACACAAACTTAATGTGCTCGACCCAACGTGTGTTGGTGCATGTTATGAAGGAAGGAGGCAGGCTATCTATAACATATGATCACTAAGCCACTGTATATTGAGTGATTTTGGATGGGTCTTTGTGATAAGTGATGAAAGGGCTTATTGCTGTATTAATGATTTGGGATGTTGTTTTTGGAGGATGACAGTCATAAAAATAAAAAATAAAGATTTCTGTGATATTTACATTTTAGTATGAGACTAATATATTTCCTGGGAATATTTAGAGAAAGAAATACATGGACAAGACTTTGAAATCTATCATGAATGGAAATGGTAGGCTTGTTTCCTTGGCAATGGAGCCTTTAAATATTTAGACAGAAATGTAACATGTAAATGAAACTGTTTTGATCCTATATTGGCTTGAGCCATATAATCATGTTCATAAAATAAAAAAAGGAAACTCGGCTGTGAGATTTATGGACAGAAAACAGGCCCTCTGTGACAAAAACCTGAAACTCAGAGCAAGCAAATTCACAATCTTTAAAAAGCAAACAGGGAGTTATAAATGTTCTGCCTTTTAATAGGCAGTCAGCACATCAGAGCTAACGCGTACAGTACACCAGGCCCATCTAACCAGAAACCCCACAAGATGCTTGTCAATATACAGTTCCATTTCTCTACATAGCACTGAAAACCCATAGCTTTACATCCAAACATTTCCCTATGTTCATTTCAATATGAATTCACTCCCATGGACCCTAAATCATCTGGTCGTTGCTGACACTCATCGACAACAGTGTCCATTGTGCTCTTGGCTCAATTATATAACAAGGAGAATAATAAGGAGAATGACAAATGTTTTGCCGAGACAAAAGCTATGCACAGGTGGACAATATTATTTGTTTACCATAAACTTTCCCATAATTAATATCAGCTGAATCTTTGCTAAACACTATAATTTGTAAGTTACATTTTCCCCAATCGATGGGGCTGAACACTAAAGATTTTGTTGAAACAATCTAGGAGCTTCTCAGTGTTCCGCTTCATGCATTTTACATTTTAAAGTGTCAAATTGCCTTTTAATTTAGTTATCTCCTCAGTAATAAGCATATCTAACCTATAGCTCTGACCTCAGCAATTGCCTCTGAAACGTAGGCATAATGTTAACCTCTCAAACAAACCTAACATAGACAAGAGGTACATTACTGGTGGATGGAAAGACATGAGGGCCATTAGTTTCATCTGTAAATCAGTCCATTTGTAGGATAAGCATATGGCATAGTGGTTGGTCATGTGTAAAAAGCTAATTATTATATGATTTTAGCAAGATCTTATCTGGTGGGCTGGTTATTACTGTTCATGATTAAGAACTACCCTCCTTTCTCAAACAAGGTGAAATGAGTAGCTTCTGGTTAATATAAATATTCCCTGGTTGTTGTGAGTACCCTCTGGTTGATATGAATACCCTCTGGTTAACATGAGTACACTCTGGTTGATTTTAGTACCATCTAGCTGATATGAGTACCCTTTTGTAGATGTGAGTACCATCTGGTTGATATGAGTACGCTCTGGTTGATTTGAGTACCATCTGGTTGATATGAGTACCCTCTCGTAGATGTGAATACCATCTGGTTGATATGAGTACCCTCTGGTTGATTTGAGTACCACCTGGTTGATATGAGTACCCTCTGGTTGATTTGAGTACCACCTGGTTGATATGTGTACCCTTTCGTAGATGTGAGTACCATCTGGTTGATATGAGTACCCTCTCGTATATGTGAGTACCATCCGGTTGAATTTGTGGTCAAAACTATCAATAACCTTAACCTAGCCCTAATGCCCATCCTTAGCCCTAAACCTAACAAGTGTGTTTTTCACAATGGTTCACTTACCAAACTTTGGGGCCATTTTTGTCAGAAACAAACGAACCCAGTATGTGGTCTTGTATTAAGAGGTCAAGGGAAGTAATTAAAGCATGGGAGGAATCCCTCTCGTAAATCAAATAAAGACAACAACCTCTGTCACACCTTGTGACTCATAAGGCTTTAACCTCCCAGTGTTGATCCTAGTATTTTCCCTTTTGGTTGTAATCACCTAGGAGTTCATCTCTGTCAGCTACTTATCTTCTGATTTCTCTTTTCTGTGGAGAAATACCCTCGTATTTAGAAAGAAATACAAACCTAAATTTAATGCTGAGGGCTGGAGACAGGATATAATGTAAGGTTATTAAAGATTAAGTAAGAGGTTGGGAACTTTTTTCCTGGTAAATTAGTCAAATAAGGGCTTGAGTAGCCAACAGCAACGGAAGGATCTTTTGGTGGAAAAAGTATTTTTTTCTTCTGAACGATTGTGGGGGAGGTTGGGGAGGGTTGGTGAAATTATCAAGGATTTATGAGGTCTCATTCTGCCTGGAATAGCAAATGAATCCAATGTTTGGGTTTGGGATTGGGAAACACTTTTAAGAATGGCAGATTCATTTCTCAAATGTGAAGTGCAAGTGGGGAGGGGTGCAAGAAAGAGTGGAGTTGGACAGTGTGCAGTATTAGTACTACACCTTTTGAAGCATTTATAATGTCCGCGCTTTACCCCATACAGTATGTCAGAGAAATTAACATGGGACCCAAAATCCATAGTCAAAACTTCAAATGGTATATTTCTTAATCCAGGTGCCCCTTTTAGTATCATGTATGTAATAATTTGATTAGCAAGGATGTTTCTAAATCACCTGACTCAGGGGCTTGGAGATGCCACACTTGTTTGAGACACCATGTAAAGAAGTGAACTGAAGCTAAGCTAAGTCAACCATCAGTGACTGTAGCGTAGCATTTAGCTCGTCCAGCAGTATCCACGGTGACTCAGACTGGGAGCCAGGCGTCCTCAGTGATCAGGTTTCCGTGGGATACAAGAACCGCACTGGAACCGGGGGCTTCGTAAATTACCCACGCTGCTTCTATCCCATCCATTGTCGGAAACATCAGCCAATTCTCTGTGACCAGGCAACCTCCTTGTTATACACACACACACACAAACACACATACACACAAACAGGAATATGCACAAACACGCATATCAACACACACACACACACACACACACACATCCACATGCACACAAAAAGAAATATGCACAAACACACAAATCAACACACACAAACACACACACACACACACACACACACACACACACACACACACACACAAACATACACACAAATGGGAAAACACAACAATAGAGGACCAAACCCCAGGCCCACAGTACCAGTGACTCATATGATTACTGGAGGGCTTTCAATTCCTCAAAACAGCGCCAAATCGTGGCAAAGCACTGCCATTTTTCCTCTATTTTCTTTTCTAATTCCTCCCCCGGTTTTGTTGTTTCCATCTTGTCTGTCAGTGTTTACCCATCAAAGTGGAATCAGGTGGGTCTAGGACGCGTCACTCCACCAATGCATCCGTGTGTTGCTGCCTGGTTACCGCGGCAACTCTAGCTGCACCGTTGGTCTTTCAGTGCAGTAATGCTACATGCTAGCGTCGGCCAGGAGCCGGAGTTTATTATGATGTGTCGTCACCCTCCGCGAACCACACGGACCCTTGTTTGTTTGAACAAGACATCCCCTCCCTTTCTCAAAACTGTACAGAAAAGACAAGTCTGACCTGTCACTAGGTGTGAGAGAAAGGAGAGACAGAGGGAGGGAGAGAGGGGACGTTGGAGGGACTGGTGGTGCGTGTCAGGGGGGACATCTAAGGTCACCCATTATTAGTGCAAGGCTGGGCCTCCCTGTGACTAATTGAAATCTTCCAGAGACTTCTCTCCTTCGCTGCCTTCCATTCTTATTCTCTCCTTCTCTGTCACTCAGTCTCCTTCTAACTAGACAGCCACCGCCACCATGCAGTGTTTCCAGTAGCAAGAAGAAAACGGATTGTCCGAGGGAAAACAAATCTGGCCACTGACTAATGGCTCTCCACAGCAGCAATGGGAACCAGGCTCGGCGCGCCACCACTCTCCTTGCCGGGCCGCGCAAATACATCACCTCACACTGACCACAATAACAGCAGTAATGCCTTGAGAAATCGCCTGGGTGGCCGCGCCTTCTAATTGCAAATGAAGTGCTCTCAACATGGACTTTCTGCTGAGCCGGAGTAAAGCTGAGCAGGGCCCAGACGCACGA
The DNA here is from genome assembly GCA_016801105.1 of Esox niger. Classification (NCBI taxonomy): domain Eukaryota; kingdom Metazoa; phylum Chordata; class Actinopteri; order Esociformes; family Esocidae; genus Esox; species Esox niger. The sequence goes on from JACXGJ010000156.1 coordinate 36,983, forward strand.
GGAGCCATTACGGAAAAATTGGAGAAATGATGTCGTCGGAGAAATGATGGTGTGTCGACATAGGCGGACTAAAATGGATGTCTACGGGTCCAGACTACTGAGAAACACCTGTGGCAGAGGGAGGAACCAGCATGCGGATTACGTTCGCCTTTCAAAAGTGCAATGGATGTGTGAGAGACACGGGGACAGAATGCGAAGAGGAATGAGAGCCAGTTACAGAGCCGCAAGGAGAAGGGAGTGGTGGGGGCAGAGTATCCTCTGTGTGCGCCCCGTCTCAATCAACAGCTCAATGAAACATGACCTGATACCCATTTTGCATTCATTCAAGGTTTATTAGAGAATTTAATGAGATGTTGAATGAAAAAAAGGCCACATAATGCACACATATAGGTGAACTCGGGGCTCCTAGCTCTCGTCTACCGTCTACCCCCTGGTTCGGTGTTGCCGAGTCCCTAACACGGGTCAGCAGTCCATACAGACACCCAAGGGTCTATGTAACACACACCGACGGCGCATAAGCCAACTGGGACATGTCAGGATCAAGCCAGCCTGCCAGGCTGACTGACTGGGTTCATATTTTTCACTAACCCGGGCCTGACCGGGATCTTACACCGGGAAAAAAATACACCAGACATTATTTATACTGTACTTACATATGTATGTTTAGTCCAGAACTATAGATAAATCACAGTTTAATCAGTTGATTAAGAACCGAGTCAAAGCAGAAAGCCAGTCGACCCTGTGGCCCTCCAGGACCTGGTGGATTAAGCTCCTTTTCTAAATTGACGAGGGTGTGGGTCTGATATTGGACCGGGTCATGTTACTTCCTTCTCACAGAGACCCTGCTCTGTTCTTCTTTGGGTTAACCCAAAGCCCTCAAAGGTAAACCCATATGGATGATTTGAAAAGGTACAAGAGCGTGAAATGTGATTCAGGTACAGTGTAGTCTCTGGCTAAGACTTCTATTTTATTACAGATGGTTGATCAAATTTAGAAATTGAATTAGGTGTCCGTTATCAAACCAAATGGCTATTAATTTAACCTCAGAGGAGTTACAGGAGCCGCTGTTGAGAGAGAGAGGGGTAAAAAACGTAATGTTTTTTTACAGAACAGTAGTTCCATATGGATTCAGGCAATGTTTATTTTGGAACTTACTGTATGTGCTTCAAGATATGCTTTACAGGCTGTGTACTGAAATCATATTCATAACACCTGAGTTTTTATCATATCAACAGCTTCTAATTTCTTCAACAGCTATTCGTCACATTTATGGTTTGGAAAAGTAGATTTTTATCTCCAAAGTTGTGACATTGAACCATTGAGATTGGCAAGGTCATGTTTTGGTTTGTGAAGACTACATTTAAAATACTATAGATTACTTATAGATATAACATATGTTTTAAACTAGAAATTTGTTTTACTACTGATAATAATGATAATATATTCAAGGCTATTACATTGTTGTCTTCTTAATGAATGGTGCCTTGATAAATAATTGCTAAAATGGTCTAAGAACTTCCCAATGATCGGAGAAAGGCTCATTACAGATTAAAATAACAGAAATGATGCAAAACATCCACCCAAAAAAGTGAATCGATTGTTGACCCACCAACCCAACTACAGACCATGTCCATCTCACATTTGCCCGAGAGACAGAATGGTCCTGCTTACCAAACTCTGCAAAAGTCTTCAATAGTGGAATTGACAGCCCTTAAGGCACATTTTCAGAGATGCACCTGTGGTCATCATATTTTCCTAAATGTTGGGAAGGACAATTGTAAGGCAATTGTGAACATGAAAACTAGATGAACATGTCAGTCCCAGACTACAGTAGGCTGATTTGCTAATTTGCAACACAGTCGTTCACTTTGAACTAAACTATATGTTAACAGGCCAAAGCAACACTGTCACTTTTGATCATTAGAAATCAACTGCAAAAGCCACAAAATGTGCCTAAATGTTTACTGCAAATATGTAAACAAAACAGAAATCCTGTAAAAAAAAAATTCAAACACCAGGGGTGATCATTGTGCGCTTATATCCACAACAATGCATGCTTATATCCACGTCAATGCACGCTTATATCCACGCCAATGCGGGCTTATATCCATGCCAATGCGTGCTTATATCCACGACAACGTGCGCTTATATCCACGCCAATGCGTGCTTATATCCACGCCAATGCGTGCTTATATCCACGCCAATGCGTGCTTATAGCCACGCCAATGCGTGCTTATAGCCACGCCAATGCGTGCTTATAGCCACGCCAATGTGCGCTTATAGCCACGCCAATGCGTGCTTATAGCCACGCCAATGCGTGCTTATAGCCACGCCAATGTGCGCTTCTATCCATGCTAAGGACTGGCCGCCTATGCCGCTGCCAGTGTCATTTGTCAGTGTCATTGTTCATGTCACTGCGTTGTCATTCCTGTGGTGAGTGTCGGTTTTTGAGTTTAAACCTTTTACTTTTGTTAGGTTTGTTTCTGGTGCTCGGTGTTTGTTTTTGCTAAATAAAACACTTAACAGAGTGCCCAATCTGTGCCCAAATATTTTATGGCAGATTTGTGTTATTAAAATATTTTGTCAAGTGGATGACTGACAGGGCCAGAGGTTTGCCCATGCAGATGTGAATGTCAACCCATATTGTTTTGTAATGCTACATAAGGTGCAATGATTAATAAAATGAAATACTATCTCATGGCTGCTGTTTCTATCCCAACCCTCAGTTTGACAAATATAGCTAGTGCAATGTATATGCTGGCACAGTCAACATGTAGGTGGAGCTGCAGATTATTGGGTAATACAACATTTTATGAAAAGAAAGAAACTCACACACTGTGATTTATGAAGTAAAACGTTCCCGGAACAGAATACACAACTTTGACTTACACTATAACACAGGATCAGGATTTGGAATAATAGGATTTAGGAACATGGCTAGGGTAATACTTAACTTTGCATGCCTCGACAAAGACATTGTAAGTCACAGTGTGAGCCGGTGAAAATACTTCCGATATGTGTTTTCCTGATTATTTTCAGTTGAATCTTACATTGAGTTGGCTGTGCAGCTCCATGGTTATAGTTGTATAAAAACGGACCAGTGACACATCTGAAAATAAAGACATTAAGGAGTCTTGACTTGATTAGAATTACTATAATGACATTCCCCACCTTATTTTTGTCCCCTTTGATCCGACATATTGAGTCATTAAAACGAAAACACTGCATCATCTCTCTGACTTACAACTCGATAGATGTCATTGTTGTTCCATGATGTAATATATTCGTGAATCAGTCATGGTTTGAAGAGCATCAATCTTTTCTGCCAACATTGCCTTTACGTAACGGACCATTTCATCAAATTTAAGACATTTTTAAAACCTTACAGAGTGGTTTTTCGTGGCATTAAGGGTGCATTTAAAATGAATAAATGCTGTAAGTTCCACATTAATGTACGTTCCTCCAAACCATTGTACATTTAATCATATGCTTTTACTGCTTCCCATGTCAATCATTACTTAACGGCCCTATAACAGTAAAGGCTTCAAGTCACTGACACGCTGTGGCTGACTGAGTGAGCAACAACACTGGGACGCTTATCTCACATGATTCAAATGGCAATTTGTTTCTGAAGCAATGGTGACTATGAAGTAATGGAGAAATGGTGGTGTGTGGGGAACACTGTGCGAGCAGAAGGGTGTGTGTGTGTGTGTGTGTGTGTGTGTGTGTGTGTGTGTGTGTGTGTGTCAGGTCTTCTCCGGTACATCAGCGGGACACGGCAGTGTGCTACGGACCCAAAAACATCTGAGAAGGTGTCTCCTGGGCACAGTCTGAAAGCTTCTCTTTCTTCTCCGCAGCCTACAGCAACACCCAGTAGAGGCCAATGTCACCTCAGCCATTACGGCTCTCCTGTAATTGGACGAGTGTGCTCCCGGACGCTTCTCGTGTACCACGTGGCGATGCGTGTGTTGTCGTAACGCGGTGTGCGCGGCTCACTGCACACATACTAAACTGTATCGGACACCCTATAAATCTGGGGGGGGGGGGCGAGTAAATAAGGCGGGTGAAATATGGCGACCTGACAAAGAAGTGAGCGACAGAGAGAAGAGGCAGGGGGTGTGTGGGGGATCTGGGGTGTGGGCGTGCGTTTGGGGTACTGTAGGACTGAGCATGACAACCCAGCAGTGTGCCAACAGTGGAGCATTCACAAGGGGTTAATTGGGAAGGTGTTTTGAACTGCATGTATGCGGGTATAATTTTTTTGGAATTGTGGGCCGTGGAAAGAATTCAGCGTTTACCTGTGGCATAATGAGGTGAAATGATTCTCCTACCGCCGCCGTCGAGGTCTGGCAACGAGGTGTAGAGACGCTTCCCCACACTAGTCCAGGCCTGCAAGACTGTTTTCATTCAAAATAAAATAACAGAAATGGAACCTTCCAATTAATTCCAATTTACATATCCCCGACTCCAGTTTCCATTGCGGCGGGCCTGGGGATGTGAGATGCTGCTGCAGTCGCCAGAGTGATTATTTGATTAGATAATTAAGAATTCCCCAGATGCTGCAATTAATTTGAAATTAGCTAAACAAACGTGGAGTGCTGGTGTCATGTTGCATACGGGTGTGACTGACTTCTTCCACCTTCTGTACGCACACGTGCACACACACACACACGCACGCGCACACACACAAACACACGCACACACACACACACACACACACACGTGTGCACCAGCAAGGGCATGTGTGTGCGAGTGGTTTTGAGAATTTTCTGTCCTTGTGGAGACAAATGTTAATCCCAGGCAATCTTCCTAAACTGTAACCATGAACTCTAAACCCATTAACTTTAACCCTTACCATAACAACTGATCCAAAATACTGCAATCCACCTTTGTGGGGCTGGCAAAATGTCTGTGTAAGGTCAAATTTTCATTGTTCCACCATTGTTCTGGGAATTTTAAAGGAAGGTAAATCAGAGACACACATACAGAGTGAGCAGGTTTATATATACATACATACATACATACATACTATACATACATACACACACATACAGAGGAGGCAGGTTTATTCTGGAGAGTCTTATCCCACCACTCCTTTCAGTTCTGTGAAGTCCTGTGGTAAACACTCCTAGATTAGGGAGGTTTGTTTGCTTTCAGGTCGTCAGTGCCGTCATCCATGGCTCCAGGCTGCCGGCCTGTACAGTCTGTCACCTGCTCCATTAGGAGACAGAGGGTTGGGAGCAGGAGACAAGGAGAAAGAGAGAGGAAGAGAAAGACTGGGAGAGGTTGATGTCACGGCCATCGGTTTGAGTAGGACTCGGCCATGTCCCCCGTGGGAGAGAGGAGAGTCTCGGTGGGTCCAGAGACACTATGGCAGGACATCAACCGTGACTCAAAACACGGCAGCCTGTTATTAGGCTTTAGGAAAAGGTCTGAGGTGTTCGTGTCCCGGCCAAGCATGGGTGTACAGTCGATCAGGCGGTGATGGATGTGTTACTGGGTACTATGGGTAATCGTAACCCAATCCAACCATGCTACAGGCTACTGCTCTGACAGACCACCAGAGAACCCAAAACAGACCTCTTTCACTGACCCTTAAAGAACCAAGCGCCTGTTTTTCCCCCCTGCGGGGTGCAGACGACGTGAGAGCGTGAGAGTCACCCTGGTCGCCCCATTTAGGTGAGCGATGGGAGGGCAGATTTTCTTAAAACAGCTGCAATTATAAGCGCGCAATTAGCTAGCCACCCGTGCAATTACAGCCCGATCCGCCCTGCCCCGGTCCGGCAGAGCGACTCTCTCAACTGTGCCTGAGCAGGATGAGCGATGATGATGATGAGGATGATGACCGTGATGTTGACTAAATGAATATTGCAGCAGGCAGGCAGCAACGGAGGGAAGGCAGAGGTGGGCATCGTGTGTGGGGACTGTGTCCTGCCCGGTGGGGGCCTCCCCAGCCTGCCCACCTTCCCCTGACCTTTGTCCAGCCCTGGCCATGGCGTGTGGGGGTAATTGTGATAATCCGCCGCTCAGAGGAACAGGAGGTCCCCATTAGAGTACTTTGGTGGTGGTGTAGCTCAGGTGCCATCCCGCCCACCCCGCAAATCTCGCTGTTTTTTTGGGGGGGGGGCGGGGGGACTTCCGGTTCCTCTGTGGCTCAGCAAAGGCCCATGTGCTAAGCCTGACGGCTGGGCCAGTGCGGGTAGTGTGTTTGAATAAAGCTCCGGGTAAATACGGCCTGACACCAAGTAAACTTGTGTCATACAGTTTCAATTTGAACCTCAATTAGGTTTATTATTTTTTTCCTTGCCGAGGAGAAAAGAACAACAGGGTTTGGTGAGACTAGTGGGAAACGGGGGAGGAGGCAGACAGACACAATCACTAACCCTATCAGTCCTCTGAAATGTCTTCACAGGCTGACCTTCACTGACCGCGTGTTCCTTTGATTCTTCGCAAAAATATCTAGTTGTCAGGTGAACCCTGCATTTCACCCCCCCTGGTGCAGACAGTGAAGATACAATTGTGAGCCGACTGCTATGTGCAGTTGTTGGCACCTGAAGATCCAATAATATAATACTGAATTCTGGGTGCGGTTTCTACACACTGGTATCTGAGCCAGTTGAGTGCATCACCAGTGTACCACTGGCTCCACAAGAGGGAGCAGAATCTCCATAGGGACCATGCATTGCCATGGCACTAAAGCACTCCCGGTTGCACAGAGACACACCTACCCCTTTCTGAACTGTCGTGGGAGACATAAAGGACAACCAACATCATGGGTGACAGACAACTATTCCGCAACATCTGTAGACATCCCTCAATGTTCTTCACAAGGGTCTGAAATTACCTCCAAGCTTATTCGTGGTTATGTATATCTCTTAAGACAGTGTATATGTCTCTCTCTTATCTCCAGGTCAGTACCTACACTAAAAAGGGGTCAACATTCTGGAAGCCAAATATAATTTTTCTAAGAAAAGTAGTGTGTGTTCCACATCCCCTGCTCTTTTTTCTCTGACTGTCACCATCTGCTTTGAAGGGCCCCATGTTCAGTACAATCAATCATTATCAAATCATTATTCAAATATATTTATTCTGCAGCAGAAGACACAAAGCGCTTACACCGAAACCTTGCATTCAAAAATAAGCATCATTCATGTAGAAAAATCCTCTCAAAGGGATGTTATCGTCTATTTTCTTAAAGCACGAAAACTGATGGTAGGTCACTGAAATGAATTATTCAAAAAAAAAAAACTCATTTTGACTTTTTTTTAGGATAGGCCTATTACACTGTCAGAATTTGTTTTGTGTTTCTCATTTTATTATATGATGGAAATTGAATATTTTAGAACAAAACTTCCAACTTCTTTCAATGAATGATGAGCCAAAAGGGAAGAAAAAACACATTTTCTGGAAAATTCGTCCTCATCACTCTTCATTTAAAGTACATGACAAATATCAGACAAGCTGGTTATTGGTTAAAATGATGCAATGATGACTAAAACCCTTTTCCTCTGCTTATTGTGAAAATCCAGGGAACCCTGTTTTGTGGGTATGGATGTGACACACCAAAATATGGTTTGACTGAATATATTCGCTCCATGGTCCGAATATTTATTTGATTTATTTTGGTCAATAAAAACGTGCAGTAAAACATTCCATATTCAGTTCAGAAACACTGAAAAGTTAGATCATGTATCTTGTGTATTTTTAGCCATTCTAGAAAGACAGAACGAGAATATTCAATCAGTGGTACCACAGTACATCCTTGTTTGAACAGGCTTGAGCAATTTGGAGGAGTCCATAGCTACTGAGGCAAACCGCGTCCGTGTGTATGTGTGTGCGTGTGTGTATGCCTGTGTGTGTTAATGTGTGTATCTGTGTGTGTAACTGCATACATTCGTGCGTGTGTGAAAGCAGAATCTTCCAGTCCTGGTTGATGTCATTCTTCCATTCTGATTTCCTCCCCTTCAAACCCCATTTAGACTAATTTCATTGTGTTACTTTTCAATTGTTCACGAGACAAGGAGGCCTGGAAAAAGACCTACACATTCACACGGCTCCCACTGTCAGACACTGATTTACACAAGAAGGGAAATGAAAAAAGGTCATTTTTCTTGTTAAATGTTTTTATTCATATTTTACCTTCTCATGTTTCCCTCGTCTGAGACCTGCCACTTGTCTGAGAAGGCCAGAGTCTTTTTTCTGGCCTTACTGCCAATCTGAAGTGACAGTTAAAGGGCAGGGTGGCATGGACAGGGTGGTTAGTGGCAGAGTCTGCCTTTGTATTGGCGCCTAGTCCGCAGGCCAAACTCAGTGAATGAGTCAGCAAGACTGATGACAGGACAATGTTGCCATGGCAACCCATAACAGAATTAAACCAACTGTCCAGTGTTTCCAGATTTCTATGAACTATTACCTATATTGAAACACAAAATGAGTGAAATGGTTGTCTTAAAAAATAATTACATGTAATATGTGTTAAAAAGCAGCTGTTCTGTGCTGCAACCATGTGAGTGTACCTAAATAATATAGTTTCTGCATATACTGGTCATTAATGACATTCATCTGGGCAGACTGCTAATTGGCCAGCTTGTGTTTATCAGTGTGACATCACACTTTATAAGGAAATAGCAAGTACTTTTGCAACAGTCCTAATCTTTCTAAAATGCCATTAATACGAACATAGGGTGAGTGAATCATATGTTTTTAATTTAACACAATATGAACAGTCAAAAGACAGTTAAATCAAAAGCTAGTTTCGCAGATGAAATGTCTTCAGAGTTATTGAGTGGTGTTATAAATCAAAGATTTTTTGACACTATGGATGAGTCTATTTCAGTCTCAAATATGTTTCTAAGATCCTGCACTTTTATTCTTAAGGTTCTCCTACAAAAATGAATTTGTGTAACTTGCTGGGTAATTTTTTAACTGGTAATTCTGACTTAACTTGTATTCTATCAGTGAATGGAAAACATGAGCATATTTTCCAATTAGCAGAAATATAATTAGGAAACGTGAATAGCTATAGATTCATGAAATCAAATGTGCATTGGCGAACTCTCTGCTTTCAATTGATGTAAATAATTAAATAACAGAAGTCACACAGTTTTCAATAGACAGCAACAATTTGCGTAAGACTGGATGGTGAACAAGGTTAAAATTGTGATGACATCATCTCTCCTAGACCATAGCAAAACCTAAGGGACCTTACGGCTTGCTTTGTAATTTTGCCACCACTGTTTGGTGTCTAAATATGAGCTTAGGAAAATATAGCATGTCACTCAATAGAATCACGTAGCTCCTTTCCTGTACGTCAGTCGCCGTGCCTCGTCAGCGAAGTAAACACAAATGACCAAATACAGGTTGTTGCATAAATGGCACCATGGGTTTCATCCCAACAAAAACAACCACATGACTAGTGGACAGTAGTGTCAGTGGTGGCTCCATCACAAGTCTGAGGTAACTACAGCTGGATAAATGCCTGTTCTTACACATAAACAAACAAGGAGGTCAAGGTCGTCTTTCACTCCACTGCGAGAGCATTAGCTTAGTTAGCATAAGAAAACTAAAAGTTGCTGAGCCATTGTAGCCAGAGAGGAAAGCTCTCCTGCAGTTAAGTGCGGGCGTTCTGAGGTGTCTGGCGCTGATTGTTGTGTTAAACATTTTACCCACTAGACTACAACTGGAATGGTGTCAACTGCTTTCAGGAAACGGCGATGCGTCACCAATACAATAACCTCATTGTGAAAACCAAGTTGAAGAAATACAATAGACAGCCTCTGAAAATAGTCCAGTTCTGTCTATTATGGTTTCTTCCACTGTGTCTGTGTCACTTTTTCCTTGTTCACAGCAGCCCTGGGTTTATTGCCACTCTAAATCATTTTCTGTTTTGGGGGTTTGTATTGTTTGGATATTGTCATAGTTCTGGATGTTAAAATGGAAAGTGTGTACAGCATTCTGATTACAGTGGCTACAGTAATCCAGAAGATTACAGAAGGAGCCAAAATCTTCCATGTTTCTGTCTGCAGAAGAAAAGAAAAACTGAAATCTACTGTAAGTCTGAGATTACTCTGCTAGTATATGGTGAACACCTGAACTGCAACTGTTTTGTTGGTTACTAAAACTTGTAACATAAAAACATGTTTGTGTGTGTGTGTGTGTTTTTGTGTGTGTGTGTGTGTGTGCGTGCGCGAGGAAAAAAGGATACAATACACCCCTCGCACACTCAAGTACCCACACGTGTGATCCGTATTTACACGCATGTGGGAGAGTGTGCGCCGTCGGACTCTCTGATCTGCAAATGGAAGCGTTTACATTTTATCGCCTGCTTACTTTAACACCAAGGTAATTTTGCAGCTTGGAAAAATAACTCTGACCAATTGCCGATAATTGAGAGAGATGCCAGCCATGTTGTCGGGTAGGTCAGGGGTCGAAGGCAGAAGGCTGTGGGCTGGTGGCCAGCTGTGACTGGGTCAGAGGGGATTGATTCATAATAACCCCACATGGCCGGCAGCAGGAGTTTTGAAACAAGTTCTCCACCACGGGAAGAATGGTCCTTCAAGGAATAGTTTAGATTTGATGAGGAGGTCAGATGGCAGTTCAGACTGAATGGCTTAATATTTAGTGAGGTACGACAGGTTGTTGAGTTTGTTGCTGGCATTCAGGCCATTGTGTAAGCACACATTGCTTTGAGGGCACAGCACGTGCATCGTGGAGGCAGAAACGCCACCAAGCCAGCAAGATAACTTATAGGCCTGTTACAGATGTAACTAAGGTGAGATGAGATAGTGGAAATATTTGTTTCCACAATGTTTTCGAACTATTACTGTTCATAATCGGCACAAAATCAAAACTGCTACTCCGGTACATTTAGATTAAATGATGGGATCAGCTTGACGGACAAATAACAATTTGCACTGGCGCCCTGGATCGACAACCCAATTTAATTGTGCAATGCAGTTTGGGTATTTGCCTGTTAATATAGATACGATTATTGACCTCAGCACTGAATATCCCTTCATTTAAAGTAATTGTTTATGTAGTCACAGTCTGCTTTCACTGTAATGGTTATGTCACATTAATTCACCAATGGCTATGCAACAGACCCTCAGTTCGTCAAGCTCTTGGACAGCTGATAAGAAAAAAAATAGAATAGATTGGATTCAACTTCACTGTCATTGAATAGTACGAATATAGTACAATGAAATGCAAATAGCATCTAACCAGAAGTACAAATAGAAGTGGGTAGGGAAGTATTATGTATTGTGTATGTTATAGTGTATAGTTTGTGTTACAAGTGGAATGTATAGATGTGAAATTAAGGCAAATATAGTGCAAATTGCAATTCTAAAAGGCAAATTGGGGAGGGCAGAACATTTAGTATTATGTATGTATATAAGTATTATGTTTATGTATGTACAAGTGGGAAATTAATAGTTGTGTAATGAGGCAAATGCAAGTACAAATGGCAATTCCGAGCAAATTGGAGATGTAAGTTGATCTGCACAACTGGCATACAAGGACAGCAGCAATGGGGTTCCTGAGGTAGACATGTGCATGTAACAATGGAAAAATTAGTACAATGGCAATTCTAAATGTGCAGTGCAGGCAAATTGAGGTGCAAGGTGGCATGTGCAACTGAAATGCAGGGATAGCAGCAATGAGGTTCCCAAGGTAGGACGCATAGTAATTCAAGGTAGGGGTGCAACAACATCCCTGAGAGGCAGCACTTAGATGTGGGTGGGTGTGGTTAGTGATGGGTCAAAGAGTTTAGCAGGGTTACAGCAGATGGAAAGAAACTGTTCCCGAGCTAGCTGGTGCGGGAACAATGAGACCCGTACCGCCTGTCTGACGGTAGCAGGGCAAAGAGTGGCATGGATGTGAAGGGTCCCTGATGATGCTGCGTGGCCTGGCAGACACTGCATGCCATGGAGGTCCATGAGGGCTGGGAGTGGGGCAGCTTTCATCCCGGTTCTAGGGCCGCGGAGCATCCGTCACACTTCACCGGCACAGTTCGTCTGGATAAAAACAATATTTCCCTTAAAACATATGAAAACATGTCATCTTCTAAACAATGCTCTCATACTCCTTTGTTGATGGTCATATTTGGACTGGTCCATTCATGAATAACTGCCACGTTTTGCTTTGGGCCAACGGTGCCCGATAGTTGGCTAGCTTTTCGTTCCTGCGTTCTTACGTGTCCTGGGTACGCATCTATCCCTGGCCGACATCAGTGCGTCATCAACTGGAAAATCTTTGATACAAAATTGTTACTCTTGAGGTAAGTAGGTATATCAGCCTGGTGTTCAAGCTATGTTATTACAGCTTTGACATCGTACTCTATGCAGTCGTGGTTGCAATGCCATTCTCAAACTAAGGAGTGCCATAGTTTTGGAGGCAGGACACAGGCACAGAGTTTTACGGAATCATCCTTTTAATGTTCGTCTTTAATAAACTTGAACAGAAAACAATAAAAGAGTGGCAACCTCGAACACATTACACAAACAGTGATCCAGAACTGAAAGCAATACAAGGGCAACCTAAATATGTTTCCCAATTAGAGGCAACGCAGTGCAGCTGCCTCTAACTGGGGACAACCAAAACTGCAGCACAGAGATGCCTAGAGGCACCTCTGTGGTCAAGCCCTGATTGTGGCCCCCAGGGGCATAGAGATGCCTAGAGGCACCCCAGCCAAGACCAGACAAGGAGAATGTAATCTATGGAAACAGAATAATGCCAAAATGTTTGTATTCACAGCATACAACTCACAAAAGTGAGCCATTATTCGTAAAGACACAGCATGCAATCCACAAATGTAAATCGTGATCTGTAAAAACACAACATGTAATCCAAACTTGAACCGTGATCTGTAAATACACAGCAATGAATCCATGATTGTAAACCATGATTCGTATAAACACAGTATTAAATACACAAATACGTAGTTGGAAAAAAAAGCAGTATGCAGTATTCTATCTCCATAGTAATCAGTGTAATTCCTGATCAGTAATTACGTACTGTTATGCCACAGTGCGGTTTCGTCGTCCACCACCACCAACTGCCCTGTGACAACTAAATACGCAAAATAACTTTAATTTCTGATTACCACGGTCTTGCGGGCTAAAACATTTTAATTCTAGATCGTGTCTGGCTGATTCGCCAGCTCGCTGCTCTTCTCAGGAGACTAGCAGCAAGAAGCATTCAATACAAATCAAACCTGTAAACATGGCTTCGACATTTCCTTATTTATATGTCCCAAACGGCACTCTATTCATTATACTGTCTAGGGCATTACTATAAAACAAAGCCCTATGGGCCCAGATCAACTGGAATGCACTAAACAGGGAACAGAGTGCCTTTTGGGATGCAAGCGGAGAGAGCTGGCTGAGTTGACAACTCAGTAGATGACTCAGAGAGAAACCTCAACAGTCCAGCCAATGACGAGGCACAAGACGCCAGGCTTTTCCAGGAGCACCACAAGCCTTTTTGGCAGATTCCTCCCCAGGACTGAATCTCGACACCCTGGGTGGATGTCATGGCCAGGGGTGGAAAGATATATAGGATTACTTTACCTAAACATGAACAATTCTAGTAAAAACATGTATAGCAAGTAAATCATTTTAAAAGTTAATAATTTTGAATAAAAACAATTATTCAGAAGAGCACGTTGTTTTAGCGACTGTTCAATTAAGCAATAAGGCTGTTCTTAAGCACGACCCATTGTGGAGTGCCTGGACACAGCGCTTAGGCGTGGTACATTGGCCATATATCCAAAACCCGTGAACAATTCAATGTACTGTACTTTACCCAATAATTTTGAATGATAACATTTATTAAGATCTTTACAAGCCTCCTCAGCCTCCTCTTTTTTTAGGATAGAGATCATACTGCCTCTCCCTGTGTCAAACAGTTCACCATTTATGTATTTATTTTTTGTAAATCTTAAAAATATTGACAAGATGTTGGATAGAGGGGCCTGTTTACCTTCTGAAATTCTGAAAAGTCACCCCAGGCTACAGAAAAACACTCAGTTATTTAACCCATTGCAGTAACAGGTTAAGTGTTTACTGTCTGTCATTTCATTATTACTAGGTTTCAGATATCACTTTCCTTGTAGAAAATGTAATTTATTTGTAAGGATATCAGTTGATGTTTTGATTGCATTCCTCATTCAAGTAATACTTTTTTGTTACTTTTGCCATTACAGTGTATAAATCCTGCTAATTAAGTTTTTAAGCATCCAAATATCTTTAAATTCTGTCGTATCAATAACATTTCCTGGCTTCATTAGTATATTATAGATAATCTACTGACTTCTAAGACTGTCCAGAAAAGTACTTGCAAAAGCTACCAAATTACAGTTGACATTATTTGTAGTTGATTTCTTTCACCTCTGGACAGCACCATGAGAGCACACCGGGCTAGCTCCCAGACATTTGGCTGTGGTTGTGTCCAGGCTTCCAGCTCTGTGTCAGGACACAGACACACCACGACTCCGCCCTTGGTACCCTACATGTCTCTCATGCAAGAGGTGGACACGGTTCCCCCATTACATTAGCCACATGCTCACTGGCCCCTGTGCCACAGATGCAGACGATAATGGCTGATTCAACTGATTAGTCATACAGTAAATTGAGTCACCTTAGCCGAAAGCTGCTTCACTGGCACTGTTCTTTAGCACTGAGGCTGTCATGTCACGCCTCCCTACATGCTAGCACATTTACGTTCTGAGGCTGTCATGTCACGCCTCCCTACATGCTAGCACATTTACGTTCTGAGGCTGTCATGTTGCGCCTCCCTACATGCTAGCACATTTACGTTCTGAGTCTGTCATGTCACGCCTCCCTACATGCTAGCACATTTACGTTCTGAGGCTGTCATGTCGCGCCTCCCTACATGCTAGCACATTTACGTTCTGAGGCTGTCATGTCGCGCCTTCCTACATGCTAGCACATTTACGTTCTGAGGCTGTCATGTTGCGCCTCCCTACATGTTAGCACATTTACGTTCTGAGGCTGTCATGTCACGCCTCCCTACATGCTAGCACATTTACGTTCTGAGGCTATGTCACGCCTCCCTACATGCTAGCACATTTACGTTCTGAGGCTATGTCACGCCTCCCTACATGCTAGCACATTTACATTCTTAGGCCGTTTAGTCACGTCTCCCTACATGCTAGCACATTTACACTCTGAGGCCGTTATGTCACGCCTCCCTACATGCTAGCACATCTACGTTCTGAGGTTGTCATGTGACACCCCCCTACATGCTAGCACATATATTTCTGAGAATCAAATGATTCTGAGAGTGAAGTGAGAGCATGATTGTTAATGTGATGTGCAATGCGTTACAATTTCAGTGAGTCTGAAGATTTTTGTAAAAAGAATACTTGGTTGGATCACTTCTGTGTGGGTTTTGAAATTGTTTTTATTACTCATTTGGCTAATACTGAGTTCCACAGCGTTGGAAGACCCATTGTATATCACTCTCTATGGTTACAGAGCACTGTTAATGAAACAAATATAACTCACCAGTTTAGGTTTTGACAGCAGGACAATTGGTAAAACAGACAACTCACAGTGGACTCATACAGCCCATATTAAGGAGGCACTAAAGAACGAATGAATGTCCGTCATTCAAATATACAAAATGTCTCATCACACTTCAATACCGGTGACAACCAGGGCCATCAACACGTTGTAACACTAGAAAAGCCCTGCCTGATTTGACCTTGCTTCCTGCCATGGAAGCTTTATTTTCATTCAAACATTCTAACCATCTAATAAATCAATTTATACCATTGGGAATATAATTATTTAGCTGTGTTTTTGAAGTTCTTGGGTATTTGTCATACACACACGTTCTGGTAATGTTTGAAAATGATCAACAAGATCCAATGTAGCTCAAGACAGCGGAACACGAAGGAAACAACTTGTCCTTCATTTAGAAATCACTTCCCTAAACCGGCCCCAGTGGCTCAATCTTTTCCCAGGACCTGTCTTCACTTCTTTCATATGAGGCTTTTTATGCCTGCCCCATACCGGAGACCAGCTGAAGACCCCACAATGGCCCTTTAATGGTAAACCCAGGCCTAACCTGAGGCCTACAGCTGTCGGACTCATCACATCCAGAGGCACTTGTATGGCCCTGTTTAGAGGCCGTCCCTCAGGTAAGGGACCATACACCTCCCACTGTGGTTGCTCCCATTAACATTGACTCCAGCCTGGCCCTTGCTTGGCTCTGTGAGCCTTAATGTATCGGCCATGGCAGCGGCAGGCCAGGATGTCTGGCTTCAGAGATGAGATTTCATGACTGGTGTTTAGTGTTGTCTAGGGAGACGAGGACACATTTAGGTAGAAGTTGTATTTATCATGCTGACAAATGACACCAGAGAGAGGCTGTGTGGGGAGAGATCCAGGCCAAGTTGATGGCAATATTGAATTCTGAGATTAGTCTTGGTTAGGGTGGTTCAAGGAAGGGACGGTCTCTAGTAGTCTACTGAAAATCTACTTTATATTATTTTAGATCTAATTTGATTATGAGAACACCTCTTTAAAAATGAGAACATGTAATATTGGTTGTTTTATGATGATTTTGACATTTTAAAACCATTTTAATGAATGATGCTCCATATGTTTTATTAAACCTATTCAATGGAGATAAATAGTAATATTTGACAATCAGTGGCAATCTTTAAGAAGAACCAAGTTAACTAAGGAAGAGAATATTTTGGTCATGAAGTTTATTGAAATCCATAAAAGTTACAAAGAATAAGGAAATGACTTGGTTGGGATTCTGACTAGTAGGTTGACCAATTAGTTCATTTCCGAATGCTGAAGGACATATACATTTGTGTTCAATTGCAAACGTCCAAGGTTACAGGCATATTTAGCAGAAAAATACATGTATATATGTATAAAATTGTGCTGATCTGGACCATTTAAGAACCATCTACCTCATGTCTGTCTGTGTTTTTGCAACAAAAAATTATATCTCACGGCCGCCTGGAATAAAAAATCACCCACAACGGAGATAGGGTTCAGAGACTGACTCTTTAGGAAAGAGTCCGTTTTTCACAAACCAGCAGTCTTCTCCAATTTATGACTGACTTAATATAGTGGATAGAAGTCTCCTAACCACACGCAGCAGTGTGCAGGATATCAATCAATCACTACGGATTTGTTGATCTTATCTTTGGATATTCTGTTCGCCCTGACCAAGGTGTGACTTTGTTTTGTTTCATCATTCTAATACTGTCTAACGGTGTGAGTTTCATAAAGGAAGTGGATGATGTAACTACATGTTACATTTTCAGAAACACTTAAATGCTGAATGAATTTATATGGCCTAATCCTCACCCTAATATTAACCTCAATAAATTTACCTATATGTATAAACCTGACTTAGTCTTAACACCCAACCCTAAACCTAACCTATAATGCCTAAACCCCAAAATAAGTTTAACACTATGCACACTTGTAGGTTTTTCCCCGAAACCTTAGCGGGAAGTGCAAATGTTCTTCTTGCGGACCCACAACAAACCTTGTAGGGAATAATTAATCAGGATGTACTTACTTTGTTGGGACTCGAGTTTGCACATGTACACATACACCTGGATCACACACACGGACACAACACACACACATACACTCGCTGTCACACGTGCAAAGCCCAACAACACACAATCAAAACCAAACCCTTGTAGGGTCTCGTCTCTTAGCTCATCCTGAAACAACTGACATTTAACTTCCTCTCCTAGACTGTTGGTTACACCTCTGAGGTTTTAATCGGACATCACTCTGCATCAACAGACTGAAACCGATCCGGACCGCAAGGACTATAAAGGAAAGAGAAACACCTCCTCCCCTCATGGATCGGACCCATCTTCAGACATCCTCCAGTGGCTCTGCATTAACATGTATAATGATAATGTCTTTAGCTGCAGGTTGAATCTCTGCCCCGTCTACTATTAAATACAAATTATGCCGCTCAGACTCACAGCTGGTTTTGTATTGAACAAAAGCAGCAGACAGCATTTACTACTCTCTACCCCAACATGAAGAATGCTATAAATGATGTGCAACTGTAGGTGAGTCTGAGAATTGATCTCCACGTCCTACTCCCAGGATTAGAGAATGCCTGAAGGCTTGTGTGGTGGCTGGGTTCAAAGTGAAATACCTTTAGTATGATTGGGAGGTTGGAAGGGTGGGAGAAAAGGCTGTGGCTGTTGAAAGGATCAGGATCGCAAACGAACTGCATGAATAACATCGTATATCATTTTGATTTGATTTTAATGGACGTCCTTTGCTGTTTCTGATGGTAGAATCACATGGCATGTGGACAACACAACAGAACTTGAGTTTTGCCCTCATTGAGTGAAGACCCGGGGTGTTCTGCAAAACATTGTTGTTGAGTCTTGGTGTGAAGTCAAGCGTTAACAATACACTAATTCTGACACAAGTGCTCAAGGTGTTGGCCAGAAGTATGTAAAAATACTGTGGAATCTTAGTTGACTCTACCACATTTTGCCCAGTGTCTCGTCAGCTATTTTCTTTTCTGTGAGTGTTATATGTTTGAAAACTGGAAAGTGGTATTATACTGATTTACTATAAGACTGTCTGTGTTGATGAAGAATTCTGAAAAGACGCTGACTAAAACGTTTTGTGTAGTCATTGGACGACCCTTGATAACAACCTGGAATCCATTTTTTTTTCCAAAGTAATGTAGCCACAGCAGAATCGGATTTCAATGTTTCTTATGTAGGGGTTCGCTTTTATTTCAAGTTTCATGAAATTTAATCTATGGGAATATGAGCACATCTGTCTTTGAATTATTGAACAAATATTTGGAAATAAAACAGCGTTTTTCCCTGTCAAATATGATATGTCAGAAGGCTCGGGGTTGAGACGGCTGTATGAGCCTCACGTGAAGCTAGACTAAGCAGCAAATTTATACAATAATGCTGAATCTTAGACCAATCTTTCAAACACTGTGTGATTTGTGAAATTTCCAGTAATTACATTGTTGCTAAGTTAGGCCTCGCTTCCCAACAAGTCACTTGTGGTTAACTTTTTTTAAATCTACTTTCAATCAGATCATACAGGAAACCGAGCAAAGATGTTAGTCACCGGTGTGCATTATTTGTGTGTATTATTCGGGTTTAATCCATAAATTGTGAGATGCTGTGTATAAGCTCATTTTCTAATGAAAACAGATAGCGGCCCCATAAATATGTCATTGTACAGTGTTCCAGCGCTAGCCCTCTCCTCCCCTCAGAGGCAGCAGTAGCAGAGCATGACAGATGTAAATCTATGGGCCCAGTGTGTTCAGCCGGCAGCCAGCGCCAGGGTCCCGCGAGGGCCACCGAGCTACTGCTGCAAACCGGTCAAACAGAAAGAAAGAAAGGGAAGGAAGGCTAGAGGGGAGGAGCGGCGCCAATTCTAATAAGAGATTGCAGGCCTTAAGAAACCGCTAATAGTTCCTAAAGTTTCCCGTCCCATGAGCCTTAGCAGCGGGAGCAAGGAGCCCTGTGCCGAAGCACGCTAATCAGTGTCAGGCTGCCGGGTTTGGGGCTGTACTGGGTGTGGGGGAGGGGGGCGGCAGAGGGGTTTTTATGGTGGATAGCATTGGGGGTTCACTGGAGAGAAAGTGTGCCGGCTTCTGAATATTAATGTCTATTTCCGTCCTGAAATACAGTAGCCTTATTGGGGTGAGCTGGTCCTACACAACCCTTCTGTCTAAAAGCTGATCTCCGTTATGGTTGAGCAGAAGGGAGAGAGTATTACTGTTGGCGCAGAAAAAGTACCACCCTTGCTGAACTGCTGTGTCAGATGTTTTTATGTAGGGGTGCATTAACTAAAATTACTCAAAACATCCCATAAACAAATAGTGGATGTAGTGAATTTATGTATTTTCACAACCCAGAGATACTGATATATGTTCACAACCCAGAGACCTCCAACATATTGTTTTATTTTTAGAGTATCTGTTTTTCTATAATGAAGAAATGTGATGTTTATCTGGCTTAAGTGTTTGTTGATCAATCAACTGTTTGCATTTTTTAAAATTGGTATTCCAATAATATAAACCCACAAAAAAGAAGTTTGAAAATGATTATCAAATCAATTATCATAAAAATATAATTATTATGAAAATAATAATAAAAATATTTTTTAAATGTATTTTTCTACTTGGACAGTACTTAAAAATAACTGTATAAGACTTAAATGTGGTCCTTTTAGTTATCTTTAAGTATTTCTTACCGGAACACATTTCAAAGTTCTTAATAAACATTAATAATTATAATATTAGATTAAAATGTATTGTCAATGAACAAGTACAAGTATAGTACAAAAAAGTGCAGTTATATTAAATACACTAAATGTGATAAGAATATTTGACAAATAAAACACTAGAAGATGTGAAAATGGTGCATAGAATTCAGACAAAGTAATTTAGTAAACACAAAGAAATGCATAACTGCAATTAGGAGACAACAATTTAGTCCTTCGTGATCCCCTTGCTTTTATAGAGCTTAGTTATTATAAACAAATAAAATATGTACAGGATGAACACCAAAGTTATTACCTCACCTTGAATTTAATGAATAATGCAAGGGCTAAGCAAATGTTATGGTCATACGAAACATACACACATATAGTACCATCGCAACTGTCATCAACCATCAACCAAATTTCATGCATTTTTACAGAAATCTGGCCTACCTGAATCTCACAGAAAGACATTCAATATGGGTTGTTTGCAGAACGTTTTAGATATATCTTTATACTGAAGAATCTTGAGAACGTTTTTTTTATAGCATTAGGCTGGTTCCCGATTAAACCAAATTACCATAATAATTTTTAAAACGTTCCTAAAATGGCACATTCAACATTTCTTAAAAGGGGTCTGCTATCATTATGGACCAAATTACATTTTTGAAGTGCGCTGATAAGAAGGGTTGTGGCACAACATTCTGGGCCCTGTCTATAGGCAGTCTCTGAGGGCCCCTCCCCTATATATTCAAGATTCAAATATGTTCAAGGGCCCCTTTACAGTACATGTTAGGGCCCTATATACTCAGTACCCCTTTCCCCCCTGGTCCGACGTCACTGCTGAGAGCTGTAGCAAGTTGATAATTTAATAACTTGAAACAACAGCATTTGGACGTTCTGTGTTTCTAATAAAAAAAGATCTTCAAACCATATTTTGATAGTTAAGACACTTCCAGGAAGCACTCATCTAGATACTTCTTAAAAACATTTCTTTCACAGGGTTTAGCAGGAGATATGTTACAAAGACACGCGTACCTCGAGTTCTCCTAAAAGTCAAATTGGCTATGCAACCAACACATTAAAGCAACACTAAGAATCGAGCACACGGCTAGTTGAGCTACATGTAAACATTACCACCACAGCTGTTTATTTTGCACTGGGATTTGCAAGGGGCAGCTACACAGGAAAGCTGTTCACTAAAACTATTAAACTCAGGAAAAATGTTTGGTTGGACATTTCAAATATTTACCCATTAGACTTTACCTACCACTATGTTAATATTCAAGAAACACTGTGTTTTTGTTAATATTTGATTGAATATGCTAACTATTTTAGGAAGTAATCTTTATGGTGTACAATAACAACAGATTCATTTAGTATGTGAAATATGTTTGTCAACCATAGAAAGAGTTAATTAAAATCAATTATGTATGAAGACATTCTGTTTTGGTTTTATTTATGATGCATGACGACATTCTGTTTTGGTTTTATTTCAAATGAATGAAGACCTTTTGTTTTGTTTTTCTTTATGATGTATGAAGGCATTATGGTTTGCTTTGTTAATAATTTATGAAGACATTCTGTTATGGTTTCTCACACATGATGTGACATGCCACACAAACATCCAGGAAGTAATTACATTTTAAAGAAGCAATTTTATAATTGCATTTCCCTAATACAGGTTGTTTTTTAGGGGCTAGGAGTGATGCAGTTACAGGAAACAAAATATATTTACTTCCATATCAAATTCCCCTCCTAAACCGCTGAAACAACCTTTCTATCAATTGAGCTTGCTGATTCCCAGGAAGGCTTTGTTCTGAACTTCTTAAATTCAATGTCATGAGATGATCTGGCCCATCATGGACAACCAGTACAAACCCAGTAAAGGAAGGGGTACAACATATCTATTTCCATAACCTTTCAGTCAAATAGGACAGTCAGGGGATCACAGTGGAGCTGACAGGAAGTGAGAAGTTAGAGGTTTCTGAACGGCTCATACATCTTACAGCTGCTCAAGTGACAGAAAAGCTAACAGGCTGAACAGGCCCGCCATACAGCAAGGAGATCCCAAACAATTCCGCTGATAACGAGTCAGCTGAGAGCTATGAGTACTGGGTGCTTGACAAAAGTGAATGTGTAAACATACCATGCTGTCAAGAAAAAATAACTATTATGTTACACGTCTTTCTGTTTTCAGAGAATAATATGTAAAGGGCATGTACAGTGGAGATTTACTGGATTACGACAGGCCAAGTTTGTTTCCTGAATATGCCCTGTATCTCTGTGATCCACATAAGGTGGTAACTGTTGGCCACCTGCACAGTTGTACACAATTACAATACAAACTCAATCAGATGAAATAGTTCTGACAGAAAGAGGAAGCCATTCATGTTTTATTACCGCTACTTATCCTTTTTTTAAAAGCATTGAAATAGTAATTTATTGTAAATACTCATCCATTATCACACCTCATGCTACCACCAGACTCGGCGCAATGTGGCAAATGTTGTACAATATATATATTTTTTATTCAGGAGTTCAGCTTTCATAGTCAGGTTGAATCAATCAGTCCTCTGGGAGTTATTCAACAGCTCAACGTAATGGCCATCCCAGCTAAACAGCAGCCGCGACAAGACACATCCACTCAACGAGTGGCGTGCAGTTTGCTTAACGTCTGCACTTTCACGACCGGGACCCACTGCAGGCAGGCTGATCAACGTTGATCGTTTAATCTTCATCTGTCAGGCCTTGGGCTCAGTAGGGGAGCATGTGTCCGCGCTGTTTGTGGAATCTGGTTTGAGCAACAAGCCAAGAACTTAATCGTGATGAATGTCACTTGTGATATGTTCATGGTTCTCCCAGGGTCTGACTTACAGGTCCACCACTGTATTGTTAGGTCATTCTCTAGTGTGCTGTCAGACCCTTTTGGCTCGGCTCCAATAAAACAGAAGAAAAAAGAAACCAGCACTGTTGGTATCACTGACGGTCATTCACTGAAGCATTCTTATTGGACTCTCCTCCATTGTACAGTAGTACAATACCCAAATGTTGAGAAACTTAGCATGGCTGTGTACCGTGACTACAGCCATCAGGGCTCGTAATGGGTGAAATATGTATGTGGTTGTGGGGAAAAAATATGACGACCTCTGACCTGGCTAGCCACAGTAGCAACAGTGTCCAGCTGAACAGGGCCCTCGCTCTGTGTAGCAGCATTACACACTGCTCTGTGACGGTAGCGACGGAGTTGAAAGGGACCCTGTGTCTTTGGTGAGTGACACGTGCACGTGATTTCCCTGTAGCTAAATATAGAAACGGCAACAATCGCAGGCGGGAAATAAGAACTTAAAACCTGCACTCTGACGCCATCTATTTACCCAGCATATTTAAGGAGGTTATTAACAATTATGCACAATGATGAGGCTTGTTTTGTTTCCATTGGCCATTCAGAAGACCTCTGTCCACAATGCGTCATGAGTTTGACAGTGCTACTGAAAAGATATATGTACATATATGCATTGTTACATATAGAGAAGTATGTATGTATGCATATTTTTATATATACATTAACAGTCCAAAGATTGGACTCACCCTTTCTGGTCAATGACTTTTGCCTGGTACTGTATATATAATTGCATATACATGTATTGTATTTGTTTGTTGCTTATTCACAGAAATTTATTAAATCTCAGGGACCTTTTATTGGCACAATTACTTGGCAATACTCCGAGATGTTAATGGAAGCACGATTAGCATCATATATTTTCTATAGCTACGAGAAGGTGTTTCCGTGAAAAGCCATAAGCTTTAAAAAGTTACAACTGCCTTTTAGTAGCTTACTCCAATTTTCCACCTATGTCTGCAGTCTAAAAATGGTCCTACAACTTACTTCTACAAACCTCTAAAATACTGGTAGTGCCATAAAAATGTCCCCTTATCTTTCCTTAGCATATAAATCCTGACTTTCCTAATACAAGACGTACAGCCAATAGTTACCTTCCATATGGTCGGGGCGACTGTGAGTGAAAAAAGAGAACGATCACTTCGATTCTAGAGAGGGTGGAGACATGTTGAAATAACCAATCGTTGCAAAGTTTTTGAGTACAGTGAATGCTGGGGGTGTCAGTGGTAAAACCCTGTAGAACTGCAATGTAGGAGTCATGAAAAAGGTTTTGAGAGTCACTTTCTTCCCTCTGTACCTGAAAACGGGGTTAGAAAATATCTGCGAACAGAACACTTGACCTGTTACTGAGCTCACAGCATATGATAACGAAATCCAAGCCTGGTTAGCCCTTCACGAGGAACCTCACATTTGGAGACAGGTACTGGAGTGTCATAACAACACATTATATGTCAATACACCGTTAATCACAGGCTTGGAGTGAACTTGTTGTTATCCTGGGATTAATATGATGTGGCATTGAAGGGTGGTGGTGGTGCTGTTATGGTGTTATGTTAAGGTCTCTTCTGGGTTCTTGGAAAGAATTTCCTTGGGGGAATGATGTGTTCCCTTTCAACTGGCGAACCCACTACTGACTATGACCTCAGAGGTGAGAACATTAGATTCTACTCAACACGGGGGTGACAGTCCCTCCCTCCTCGATTGCTCAACTATCACATGTGGAGATGTTCATGTTTGGAGATGCCTTCAGCTGTTGACAGAGGTTTTCCTCTGTTAAATCTAATGGATCGTAACCTGGGTTCCTGGCTGTCACTGTAGATCTCCCGCTCATGGTACTTTTACACTCATTCTGTCATCATTGGGTATTGTTAAATGTTTGGACATTTGCCAGTTGGCAGCACACATACCAGGTGGCGTGTTGATTAAATGCATAGCCGGATCCAAACAATCCGCAGTTGAAAATTGGCCCAGTTCAATAAGGGACAGACCTGCATTTTTTAGACATGCATATTATATGCAATCATTGATTATTTAAATAAAACATTTTGTGAGTGAGCCCAAATCAGCTACTTCTATCAGATGTAAAACACAGATACTTTTCTTCTAATAGACAAAAGAAAGTGTTTGAACAATTTTTCTTTACAAATATGGTATTGCCAATGACCCCTAAAATCAAACAGACATGTGTTTACACACTACAGCTTACAAAAGCTGTAAATCTATATTTTGGGCCATTTTAAAAATGTAAAAAGTATAAGTAGGTGTCAATGATTCCTTACACTATTTAGTGTGTGTTTTACCATTCAATCAGAATTAACTGTGGGTGAAACTGTTTGATGAAGTGTGTGAACTGTGGATTCAGCAGAAAATGAAAGAGGGATTTTGCTTGCGACCGCCTGCCATCGTTCATTTGAGAGTTCATTGCACGTTGTGGTGACACAGATAAAGTAGAGAGTCCAGGTTCATATCGACGAATGAAATTGGTTCGTCTTCTGTTGAACAAAAAATATTCAGCATGCTTTTGCATGCAACCAAACTAATGTCTAGTGAGTAACTTGCGTGAAACACGACATTCCACTGTTGCTGCAGATGTTTTATTTCAAGTTTACAATATTACAATGTAAAATATCTACATGCAGCCCTTTTAAATAATATATTCTCTATAATGTTTTTAAAGTAACAGAAATACCACAGTATTCCATATTCGTAGGCAGATCTGAAAGGTTATGAGTGAGATGGCTTCAACTTCCTTGGCTTCGTGTTCCAAGGCCAGGAGCCCTCCTGGCCCTCACTCTCAATACAGAACATTACACTAGAAAAGAACCAGAGCCCTGTGCTTGTGACCACTGGGACGGTGGTGGCGGCAGCGCCCGGCCAATGACCTGAGCGAGGGGATGCAAGGGGATGTCACAGGGGGGTGAAAAGGTCAACGGGATCCCCTGAGCGTCCTCTGAACTGAAATGTTAAGCGTTGGAGAGACACGCGCTGACCCTGGCGCTGCCAGTTTCTGCATATTTCCACGCTTCTCTGTACGCATGTAATAGTCATTAACCCTTAGGCTAGGAAAGAACACTGCTAAATCCTCACCTGACCACAGCAATGAGCGAGAGAGCGAGACAGAAAAATGAGAGGGAATTAATGGGTTCCGAGAGGGTGATTTCTAAACGTTGTGATTAAATACGTTTGTGCTGGATCCCCAAAACATCATCCAGACACCTTCCATAGTTTCAGTTGAGTGAACACGTGTGCTGTGAGAGATGCCGCGGTTGGCGTATGCTTGCTGGCGGGAAAAATGACCAATACCTGTGAGTCTAGCACATGGAAAGACAACGTTTGTCAAAATAATGTTAAACTGCCAATTAAAAGGCAGCGAAGGTGCCTTGTTATTTGAATAGGCAGCGAGCGGTGAGACAGCCCACACCATGGCACTTTTTTCAGGTATATACTCAATGCTTTGTGTAGTTGAACAGACCAGACAGACACGCTCAATCACCTGAGCCGCAGTTAAAACCTTCCTTCCTGCCTAAAATGTGACGGCAGAACAATCAAATTGTGACCACCACAGCTATGCAGTTTGCGTTGGTTGAACACACCAATCACCAGAATATTTCTTCCCCCTAACCCTCCTCTCTCCATCCCCCCCCTCCCCTCCCCTCCCCTCCCCCCCCAACACAACACCCCTCTCTCCTTATACTTGCTTCCTGCTGAGGCCTGTTTTCCACTTCAGAGGGGCCTTTTTCCCACAGCCCTTTGGAAGCCTGTGGTGGAGTTGATCTATGGGGGTCCATAGAAGAGGATTCCTTGATGTAAGTCACCATGGTTCTGGCTGAACTTCATAAAGCTGTTGGGTTATACCTGGTGGAATGAACCCGAATGGGAGGGCATCTATCACCTGGAATGTAAAGTACTATTGACTTGATGATTGCGTAATCATTCAGCCAGTCGCAGCTTGACCGACTTTTGAAATGTTGAATATTGGTTTTGTTCCAGACATTCAGTTACCTAGCATTATTTAATTGTTCCCAATGTAATGTTGACTGACAGTTAACATGGGTTCCATTGACTTTTTAAAACATAAAGTAAATGTATGACAATAAAGAAACAGCATCGGTCCACTTCTGTAGATAAATGGCATCATCAGCACACACCTCTCACTGTGGCTAAGATAAAGACAGATTGTTTGAAACATCTACAGTAAGATGTGTCTTGTGTGGAAAGTAGAAATCATTCAAAGCTGGCCAGATCCATAGATCCAGAATTAGAGGCAAGCTGAAGTGACAGATGGACTTATACTTACAAGTTCCCTATTTTCACTTGGAGTCATTACATTCTGACATTATTTTTGGAAAGGAATTATGATGCAAGTATCTTACGCTCCAGATAAAACAAGACACTTGGCACAGATTTCCTCTGTTTTGAACTGGCCAGTGTCCGGCCCTGATTAGAACAGGTTCTGGACAGCTAGACTCTGTGCAGACAGGTCACCACATTAAGTCCTGGTTGGACTCACATTGCAATTATGACATTGTTTCAGTGAAAACATTCACTTAGGCTGTGTCAGCCCCCCCATCCCCACACAGTCCATTTGATGGTGTTCTTTTTCTTGGTCCAGACAGGCAACTTGACAAGGATGTGAAGTTTATGTAACACCACATGGTGCAATACTGACCTGAACAAACACAAAGGCATTACTGGTGCAATGCACCTCTTACTGAGCAGCATTGATTTATCTTGATATGCGTAAGAGTTAATATCTGCCTTTCTTATGTGAAAACAATTTAAAAAAACATTTTAAATGTAAAACGTGGAGTCCGAAATAAAACACATGGATCCCAGGATCACACGTGTGGGTATTCGGTATGATATATATATATATTCACGTCCAAACGGGAGATTTCATATACCCATATCTCCTGTTAGTATCTATAACAGTAGTTTGAGAAGCTGGTCAGTCGGGCCAAGCATCACAAAGCCTGAGGGATCCTCATGAGCACAAAAGAGGGTCTCGAGTCAGTCAGGCGGGTATTTCAGAGTCGTCGGGGGGAGGGGGTGACCCCTGGCGCTGTAGATATGCCGCATCAAAGACACGCTCGCTAATGATAAACATGATTCGCCAATACACTTGAAAGACCTGAGGAATGCTTCTGCTCTGTCCCTGCTACGCTGCCTCTCTCACTCTCTGACACCCTCTGTGTCTCTCACGCTCTTTCGTCCCACTGTCGGTCTGTCCGTCCACAAACACACTCCCGTCGTAACTTGTTGTTCTCAACCAGGGACAGAGATTGAATGTTGTTCTGACATTGTAAACAACCCTTTCCTGACCTTTATTGCATTAATAAAATGTGCCAACTCATGGAAGAGAAAAATATAGACAAGACAACCCTTCTGTGTGGGTCTCTAGGTCCCGTTTTGGCAGGCTGAGGTAGATGATGACAGAGCTGTCCAATCATCCAATCCCTGAAGTATCAGTTAGGTGAAGAGATTGGATCGCTCTCCCACTATAGTTTATTCCTACACCATTAACTTTTCCATAACAGATGGTATGAAGGTGTGCCAATCAATGACTTGCACTTGGACTCCAGAATTGTAGGTAGACGTCGATATCATAAAAATCCCTACCACCTCATTTTGGGTTTTCCATTCCTTCTCATTCTGTGAATAATGTCCCACAATGCACTGCACTAGCATAACTCCTTGACATTTGTGGTCAGCGGTGAAAGAGAGCACCCATATTTCAGTGCCATTGTGCTTGGTTACCATAAACCTAACAATCTGCTAGTCAGAGAACACACATCCAACCCACACCGTGCACACATTAGCCTACCCACTTGGCAGTACCGCGTGTGGTTATACAGGAGAAAAAAAACATCTTAGAACAACCTGCTAAAGAACACTACAACCTCAACCCAGAGCTCATATTAAAACTCACCGGGAGAGCTGCTGTGGTCGCTACCATTCCAGACAAACCAGACATCCAGAACTGGGGAAAGTGTATGGGTAGACTTGTGCCTCAGCAGATGTGGTTTCCCTCTGCCGGGTAAGCTCCGATCACCGCGGAAGGAGTGGAGAAGTGACATGATAGTCAGGGCCTTGTTTGTCTTTTTGTTGTGTGTGCTGCGGTGTGAGGTACTACTGTGTTACTGAACTGTCTTCTCTGGTGTTCTATTGCCTTGACCCGTAGAGAATTCCCGTCACCACCTGTAATTACCGGGACTGCTGCAGCATGAGTACAACACAGTCAGGCAGATGCAAGGATAATTATACCAAACAAACGCAACATTATTGACATGCATATATATACAGTGCAAAACCAAATATATTTAATCCATTTCAGTATGAGGCCGCAACGTAACAAAATGTGGAAAGCATGAAGGGTTCTGAATATGTTCTTGAATACTATATATGTATATATATATATATATATATATATATATATATATATATATATATACATAAATATATAAGTATATTCTGTATATAAACCTAGGTTCCCTCATGGTTGTATATATACTGTATTTACTGTATATAAACCTATGTTCCCTCATGGTTGTATATATACCGTATTTACTGTAAATAAACATATGTTCCCTCATGGTTGTATATATACAGTATTTACTGGATATAAACCTAGGTTTTCTCATGGTTGTACGTATATGGTATTTATGTTCTCTCATGGTTTAAAGATCTGGGCTTTCCCAACAACTTTTTACCTCTCATAAGTTTGGCATTTTCCAAAATGAAACCTGATTTAACAATGTGTTATATTGCTCACCATGTCAGTGCACTCCCTCTTGTCCTCACCAGGCATCGGTCCATCCTGACGGACGCAGACACATGCCTGTTTGGATCGAGTGTCTCACACGCAGACGTTGAGGGAGGTGTGAACGCCCCGTCAGCTCCCTGACACACTCATGTCACCCAGCTGTACCCCGTTAACTGGAGGTGTGTGTCACCGTCTGACGTCTCTAGGCTATTTATACTCCGGGTTTATTTTATTTAAGTGTGACGTCATCAACCCCGACCTGGTAAAGTCCCGTCATCAGGGTGTCTCAGGCTGGGGTGTGAGGGAAATGAAAGAGCAGGATCAGAGGGGGGGGAGGAAACACAACAGAGGTGGGTGTTTTACACCCTGACATTAGGGTAGTCCTCTTTTCCTCCTGTCCTCTCACTCTCCCTGTGGGTTAGGAGGAGCGCCAAGGGTCGGGGAAAGTTTCCACCATATCAGAAAGCACATTCAGTTCATGGATAGCCGTTTTCCTCTCTCCATGAATGCTTCTCAGACTGTATTGATCAACTTTGGTTAACTGAATAAAATAAAACCTGTGATAAAACCTGTGATGTAACATTTACTGAAAATTAAAACATTAGACCTATTTGCTTAATGACTGCAGACAACATAGGGTCATATTTCCCTGTCTTGCATGATTTTCCGGAAAGTGACCAGTTGTGATCTGGTCCCTTGTAGCTCGTGTTGTATTTCACATTCCTTCCATTCATGGCATGAATTAGGTGTGTCGGTATGGCTCATATTCTTTTTTGCTTGTTTTCTTTGTCACAGTAGGATGCTGTAAGGTTATGAAACAAGTTCTGTTCACAATCCAATGGGTCCAACTCCATTAACTTCTAAGGTGTTGGACAGTGGGAGACAGTCAGAGACAGAGAGATAGAGACAGACATAATGTACTCTCAGACATGAAAAAAGACAGTCAGACAGTACTGATCTCTAAACTTTGGTCAGTGGCAACACATGCCCGCCAGACATGCTGGGAAACAGAACAGTCCTGTTTTTAGTCAACCATCAGATGGGCACCCTGTAGAGTGTGCTGTGACATATAGAGATGACGCTAAACTACAAGGCCCACACACATCTAAACATGTACAACATATATTCTACCACTACGTTGACCACCCCCCCCCCCACACACACACACACACACACACACACACACACACACACACACACACACACACACACACACACACACACACACAAACACACACACTGTAAGGCATGGAATGAACTGTTTATAATTTATCACTTCCAGAATGACAAAAACAAGTCTCAGGTTCAACTTATTTCATTCTTGCTATCAACTTACATTACAAACACGTACACAATTACAGTTGATTGGGTACTTTTTATAATTTCTTCATATTCAGGACATGAAGCCAGTGGACTCATAAATCACCGCAGTGTCAGTGAATGGCAGGATAATATTGTTGCTGTTAGGGATTGGGAAGTCTCCCCTTGTTATTCCTCTGGCAGCGCTGTCTGCTTCCCACCTGATCCCCAGTAACGTAGCCTTGTAGGTCACACACACATATACAAACACACACACATACACAAACACACACACACACACACACCTGCCATACACACATACTCGCATACACAAACACACACACACGGCATACACAAACTCACACACACGTACACACCTACACACACACACACACATACGGGGCATTTTAAGTTGTTGGCGCCTCGGTTTTCCTGTAGGCCCAGCCCTGGACTGGACAGCCTCTTCCCGTAGGGGGCCTGTGGTTTTAGAAGGGACCAAGCACCCATTCACCACTGTTTGTTTTCACTGTCATTAAGGGAACTTGAGTCCATAGCAGACTTACCGGATCCAAACAGTCCCTATCCTTTGTCAGCCGTGCTCCCCCGTCATGGAACGACATTAAAACAGGCGTGTGGCCAGGTTCACACACTTGGGCAGAAATGTAGGTTCATTCACGCTGACATGCCAGTGAACAAGCGAACACACACTACATGCGCAACTATGGTGACCAGGCGTCCCAGTTTCATGAAGGGTTGGAGGACATATGGAGGCAGAATACATAAAAACAACAATACACAAAGTTGACCAGGCATTTTATACAACGTGTGGTTAGCATGCAAATAATGCAGTTGTGCTCATACATACCCTGGCAGAAATGTTTGCATTGATTTTGAAAACTTGGCTGATCACGTAAAGAAACCTGTATTTTATTCTAAGGATAGCGATCATATTATCACATAGTTGTTTGGCTCCTTTTAAATCATAATGATAAAAGAGTTTACATACACTTGAATGTTTAACCTTGTTACAGACACACAAGGTGACACACCCACACAGACACACACACACCTGTGGCTTTTTAAATTGCAATTAGTGTCTGTGTATAAATAATCAATGAGTTAGTTAACTCTCACTTGGATGCACTCAGCAGGTTAGATACTGAGCCATGGGGAGCAGAAAATAACTGTCAAAAGACCTGAGTAACACGATAATGGAACTTTATAAAGATGGACAAAGATATAAAAAGAAATCCAAAGCCTTGCAATTGCCAGTCAGTACAGTTCAATCACTTATTAAGAAGTGGAACATTTGGGGTTCTCTTAAAACCAAGCCAAGGTCAGGTAGACCAAGGAAGAGATATACAGGCTGCTCTGGAATAATACAGTGTGGTTGTTTTAAGGAGCACAATATAACAACACTTGGACAAAAATGAGCTGCATGATCAAGTTGCCAGAAAGAAGCCAATATGCACAACAACAGCTTAACACGCCTCACGGCTTCTGGCACACTGTAATTTGGAGTGATGAGACCAAAATAGAGCTTTATAGTCATAACCGTAAGCGCTATATTTGGAGAGGGGTCAACAAGGCCTATAGTGAACATAATATCATCAGCACTGTGAAGCATGGTAGTGGCTCACTGATGTTTTGACAATATAATACTTTTAATGTAGTTTTGAACCCATTTATTTTTCTAGCACACACACACACACACACACACACACACGAGCGATCACACACAAGTGCATACACAAGTCTGACAAATGGAAAGACATATTTTTTCTATTTTTTCTCAATCTACTACTACTTTCCTTACAGTTAGTTTGTTTAAGTTACCCTGACTTAAAAGCAATATTCTCCAAATATCTATGCTTCTTGAAACATGGTCATTTTGGGATTTTATGTTTGGGCAGTACAATCCATCTTCTTTATAATGTAATACTGTCTCCCAGAAATGACTAACTTTTGATTTAATAAGATGCGGTTGCAAACAGGACATGAAGACAGGAGATATTTTGTCTATTTTCTAACATTGGCATCTCACTAACATTTTTCCAGTCGTTAACCTGAATTACATTTTTTTGCGAAGACATTTCAAACCCTCAAGAATTTTTGGGGTAATGTGTAATGAGGTGGTGGGTCTGAGATAGACACCGATCATTATATATATCCTTTTAAATGTGAGGTAACAGGTGAAAGAATATTTGGGTTATGATTAGCAGGTGGAAACTGCATATCCTCTGTAACGTGCCCTGTTGGTAGACCCAAACCCAGCGATGTTCTCATGCCTTCCAAAGGACTGGATGAATGAACAATGTGTGGAGAAACGGATACAAAAAAACATATACTGTAGGAATGGGAAATGAGGGTGGAGGTCCATTTTATGGGGAAATGTGGTTGGAGGTAGATTGAATTGAAATGAGGGTGTAGATGGATTGAGGGTACGTGAGGGTGGAGGAAGATTGAATGTGATTGGTTGGCAATTATCTAAAATGAACAATTATCATGGTATTATGGTTACATATAGGATTGTTTAAGGGTCAAGGTACAGCATGCGGCTGTAACCAATAGAATACTGCCATTGGTGTAGAAACTGCCAAGTTCCAGGCGTTAATCAACGATTTAGATAACTGAATTAGGAGTTAACTGACCGTGTAAGGGAGTTCATATAACTTACCAGGAACCTCGGTAATAAAAAACACCTTCTTACTTGCGTTGTTTTTTAGTATGATTTTAGTGTGGTATTTCATTTAATAAAACTAAACACAATATCCCAGTGATGAGTCAGGATCTGCTTCTTAGGATTGGATGTGATGGAGCATCTGCTGTGAACTGCGTCTCCAGAACACATGAGGCCAGGGAATTATAAACAAATGTTTACTGTTAACTGTGACTAATGGAAAAATGATTAGTCTCTGGTACGATTTTAGATGGTTTAAATGTTCATACCTGGCGTAGCAGTTCTGAAGGGAGGAGTATTTTTCACCATGACACACCGTGCACACACACACACACACACACACACACACACACACACATACACATGCAGAGGATCTGCTCCAGCCGCCACACCACAGGCGTCCCGGCCTGTCTGCCCACCACCACTGATGATGTCATGCAGAAGGTTCAGGCTCAGTAGGAACCAAACTGCAGCGTGAGTGATGCGACACACAGGTGCTCCAAATCATCCTCCATACACGCCCACACCCACACCAAAACACAAACACACAAAACGCTAAGCGCACACACACACACACACACACACACACACACAAACACACTGCCACCATTCTCCCATGAAAACAGTATTGGCAACCTCTGTTTTTACAAAAGTGTTTTTCTCCAAAACATGAATATAATATCCCACAATTAAAAAGCCACAAAATTGTAATAATCACAGACTAAGGAATAAATCAAGAGCTCTACAAAATATAAACTGAAAGACTTCATTCATTTATGAGCAACGGTCTAGTACACGCAGTTAATTCTCAGCATTTGACATGGTTTGGTGTCATTGGTGACATTCTATCTTGGAAAATCTTCAGAAGCTGCTAGAACTCTAGAAAGCACATGCACACTACCATCTGTAGGAACCTTTTGGGAGCTTTGATGCAATGTTCAGGGAATGTTCCCACAACCAATAACAATGTTCCTAGAATGTTCTGGGAACTAAGTTCTCTTAGCTAAGATAAAGCTTTGTCTGTTGCAATGTCGTAAATTCTGTCATGACATAGCTAGCACATTTTAATATGCCTTGTTTAGATACAATTTAGAAGCATCAACAATCTGTTTTCTTTCAGTTGCTGTAGTTTTTAAAGGTGATTATAACAACACTGTTATCAGTGCACACCATATTTACAGTCATATTCACTTTCATACAACATTTTAAAGGTTTTGTCCAATCAGGAAACTTTGGATAGGCTAAGCACTTAAACAAGACCTATTCTTTGACCTGACTCATATTTTCCCTGCCACATGCACTCTAATACACAGAACCAAATGATTCCCTTACACTGTCTGTCTCCGTTTTACCTCAGATGAGGCCTGGCTATCTAATATACCGCCTCAGCACCTTCAAATAATCCTATCCACACCAGACCTCTGAGCATGCTTCTATAGAGATGGAAATTGCTCGCACATTTCCATCTTATTAAGTAAGACAATACGTTAATTTCAGTGGCACCCAAATGCAGCTTTTTCTCTGTTGCCTGAAGTATTGGAAACCAAAGGGTTGACACCAGAACCTTAGGGGAACAATTCACAGCTACTCTGAGTGTGTCATTTACTTTGTCATCAACTTTGGGTCCATATTAGAGATGCTTTGCATTACACAGTCTAATTATTTCCTGTTGATTGTGATTGTCACTGTCAAACAGATTACAATTGATTGGGTCTAATAACTTTCATTCATCTTTACTCTGTCTATGGTAAGGATCATTGTCAACCTCGCCTGGTCCTGTGTTTATAACACAGCTGCCTTGTTACACAATAAATCACTGCAGTACCATTCTGGAAGCACCCTGTAAATGACCTAAGACTTGGGCTGCGCATTTAGTCAGAATTTACCAAAACAAAGTCTCCAAAGCGTTTTACCTGGCTAAAGCGGCCTTCCTACCTCTCATTGTCCCAGAGAAGTGGGAACAGGACTGACAGTGCTACGTTATTTCAGAAAGCAGATTCTTGGGAGATTTATTTCCCCAAAAATCATACAGCTTATTTCTATATTGGCGGCAGTGCCAGACACAGTTTGATTAAAAGGTCCCGCTAGGCCCGTAATTTACTGAGAGGTATTGAGTTTCGCCTAAAATTAGCCATCAGCCTCAATTTATTACCACAATTGAGAGTCTAGAAAAATGCATGTAACAGTTTCCCAACCGACGCAACCTAAACTTGGCCCGGCCATATAATGTTGCATTTTAATTTGCCTGGAATCACTGGTGAGGCCAAACCATTATAAGTTACACCTTTTTTTCTGACCAGACTGGTGCATTGTAGAATATTAAGGGAGTACAAAAGTGTTAGAAAAACACTAAAATCCAAACTAATTTTATTGAGGTAAGAAAACTGCTTTTCCCCGTCGGCCAGTTGACTTTTTCAACCTATCCGCGGTAACAAAGCTGCAGACAGCACACATTGGTACTCAGCCGCCTTCTTCATGTAGTCTCGCCCTGTGGAACATGGATAAAAAAACAGACCCAGACCGAACAGGTACTTCTGGTCTCTCTCAGAGTCTGGCTGAGAAAATACCATGTGGAGGAATTGTATTATTGAGTATTATGGTCTTAAGCTTTTGTGTTAATCACACAAATGTATATGTCCTTAAAAGCAAGGGATATAGACTAGAACTGGTACAATTCACATGCTGATACTCCATAAAGGGCAAGTAATAAGAATAATTGAACAAAAGCTAAATAAGCCCATCCTTGAATATTCATTAATGTTCTGCACTAGTGTCAAATAGTTCAAAGTCTCAAATGTAACAGGTGATTAAAGAGGTATGCATTTGGTGTAAGTGATAGTTCATCTGAAGTAATGAGGTACCTGTAACTTATTTTGGCAGGATCTGTTGATGGTATAAGCCTCTCACATCACCCCACTCCCCTCCTATCTACCGTGAAATCAGCCCCAGGCACTTCACTCTCTCCGGCCTATTCTTAGCTAAAGCTGCGGCTGCTCCGGTAATATTTTCAAAGATTATTATAGTATTTTGTAACCGTTTTTTTCCCCTCCGGCAGCCTTCCATCGTTTTTTCTCTTTTTTCCCCCTCTCCCATTCCCCCATCTACCTTTCTCTCGACGGCGATCTTCGGTTGTAAAATAATAGAGCATCAGCCAGCAATAATTTGCAGTCCAAACAGAGCCGACGCTGCCTGACGTTTATTGAAACCTCATCCCCTGCTTGCCGTCCTTTCTTTCTCCCTCTCCGTCGCTCTGTGTTTGTGCAGACAGGCCCTGAGCCCCGGCCAGAGCTTTTAATAATGAGCACCGCGGCCGGCCGCGACTAGGGCCCTGGTGCTTGTATTGGCCTATACAGAGCGCTGGCTAGCAGGCAGGCTGCAGGCAGACATGCAAGCAGGCTGACAGAAGCAGACAGACCAGCAGGCAGGCAAGCGGGCAGGGGAAGCAGGCAGGCAGGCAGTCAGACTACCCAACAAATATCTACAGGCAAGCATCAAACACGCCGGGCCAGGATGTTCAGCTGTTTTGAACGGCAGCTAGCAGGTGGCGGACAGAGCAGTGTGCGAGCAGGTAAAGATGCAGACAGACCAAGTAGACAAGTAGACACTTGGGCATGGATACCAGGACAGAGATCAATAAAAGTAGGAAAAGATTCAAGGAAAGACAGACGTAAAGGAAGGCCGGACAGACCAGGAACTAGACAGACAGGTTGACAAGTGGTCAGAGATACATATGGGGAGTAAATCTAACATTAAGCTATGTTCACACTCCATCTGTTTCCTCAGATAACCCGTGGTCTTGTTCACGGTCAGTGAGAAGACTGTGCAAACTAATTAGAGGATGGACTGTGGCCTGGATTTTACATGAGGTGAATCAGAAAGGAATAATACTAGGCAACATTTTCCATCATCATCCCCATCGCCATAACCATAGCCGCAATCATCCAAAAACATTAAAATGTTGACAGTAAAACTAGCAATTAAATACGCAGTACTTACATTTCAATCACGATTAGGGAGGACAAATTACAGCAGTTCTGCGTGAAATACTGGAAGTGTAGAATAATATTTGTCACGCCACTTCACTTGAAGACTGAGAAATAAATCCATACGTTTGAGTAGAGACAAGTATAGAGGTGGGCTTGTGTTTCCTAAAACAGGACTTCACTGGCCAAAAACAATTTAGAGGAGCACAGCTCAGTGTTTTCATTGCGTTTCTTCTGCTGAGTTGGGCATGGGAGCATTCTGCGTTCCTCAGCATGGTCAGGGAGACCCATTATGTGGCACACACGCCTCAGTCTGGGCCACTGGTCTATGCTGACTGGACCATACACCCACACACTGAGCAACACACACACACACACTGAGCAACACACACACACACACACACACAAGTAGATGTGTCTCCCAAACATGTAGGGGTGAGTTTCATTTTGGGGGACACACACATTTTTTGCAGTTTTCTTATTATTGTGGGTCATTTTATTTGATTTCTAATATTGGGGAGGGGGCATGTCCCCCCGGTTCCCCCCTGATCCTATACTGTGGGTTGCTTCTTTGTGAAGCCATTAAGAACACACCATGATGTATTTCTTTGACCCACTGACCCTACCTCCACCTTGCCCCTCATCTCAGATCATCAGTGAGGGGGGAAATTGAGCAGGACACATCATTAATGGCCATAGATTAAAAGCTTGGGTGAATGCAGAAGCAGTGTGATTGCAAATCCCCATGAAATCATAGTTAGGGACGCTTTAAGTAGAACAATTGCATGGGAACGTTTGTAACCTCCTAGGGCAGGACAGGGGCACACTTCTCCTGTCACAAAATACAAGCCCGGTAATCCACGTCCCTAGGATGACAGGCAGAGAGGGAGGGAGGAGGAGAGAGAGGGGGGGGAGAAGGGAGGAGGAGAGAGAGAGTTCTAAGGAGATAAAGGAGACAGAGACAAGGGGAGTATGGGCACATAAAGATGAGGGATGCGAGAGGAAGAGAATGGGCAAAAAAAGATGATGGATGAGAGAGAAAGAAAGGGAGAGAGAGAAAGGGCAAATAAAGTTGAGGGATGAGAGAAAGAGAGATGGATGAGCATAATTATCCTTATATTTTCGTCCTTGGTGCTGAAAAAAATTATAAATAAATAAATATATATATGTATGTATATATGTAAGCATAAATGTGTCGACTGATGGAGGGAGATAATTAAAAAGGCCTGTGGTCTAAGACCCAGTGATTGTACTGTAATTAACCCATTATGGGGACATTTTCCTGTAATGATTACAGTAAGTGTAAGGGTGAAGGCTTGGCTGAGACGAGTGTACATGCACACTCCATTAAGGCCACTCAGACACGTCAAGGTGTTCATTAATCATGGTTCGTTTTCAACTTCCAACGCTTCCACAGCTCAGAGTTCCTCAGGTTGGCTCGTTGGCTGAGGAGGGACTGGGCAGCTTTTTTTATTTGAATCACAACGCAAAAGTGAACAAATTGTGGGGATATCGTTGTGTTACAGAGAAAGGCGCACGGTTGCTTGTGGCCTGCTTACGTGTGGTTGTGCGTGTGTGTTAATGAGAATGATTAGCTAGAGTAGTATAATTAATTGGTTCACATGCATGCGTGCCTGTATGGTGGTCACGGAAAGGACTTTTTCAATGAAAGAGAACACCGGAGAAGAAATGGGCTTGGGGTGGAAGTGTCCACCAACACAATGCATCATTACAGCAGCTGTCACTTCCCTGAGCCTCGGGAAAGACACGCCATGCTGCATCCTATTTCCGTGTGCGTTTATCCTGAACACTACCTGCACCCTGGGTGAAATGAAGCTGCATGGCCCATTCTATACTGGCCCTTCTTCTATGATGGTATGCAGTTCACGCTGGTCTCTAGCTAGCCATGAACCTTTCTTTAAAGTCCTCATATAGTGTCATTATAAGCGTGCTGTCGACCGGGGGATGAATACGAAGCACATGACTCGGCCTGCGTTGCCAAACGTGCCCCTCTTAGGTGAACGCGCGCAAACTCCGATTGAGTTGACACAGAGTCAACTAACAAACAACTTAACCACCTTAGCAGTACATTTAACACAGATTTAGGCAATCATAGTTTCTCAGCCCTGACTTTCCTTGATAACCCCCAAATTAAATATGAGTAGGTTGAACTCCCTTTGTAGTGCAGCCCTGCAGACCAGAGATCTAGCATGAATAAATAGGTTTGTTTTTGTGTATCATTGCGTGTGGAATAATTGTGTCAAAATGATATGTTTTATTTTGACCTGACCAATTGGATGCCAGTAATTGTCCAGTTAATTTGCTTCACTACGGAGGTCCCCAGATTAGCAAAGTGCAAGATCAACCTCATCCAGCTCACGGCCTCACAGCTGCCATCCTGCTTCTACTGTCATCAATGTGGAAGAGAAGAAAAACAACCAGATGTTCAATATCAAATCCTCCTGGCAAAACAAAAAATCCTGTTGTGGAGATTAACATTGTCCATGTGTCTTTTACATTTAAATCAAGATCTCCAACATCTGTTCTGCCTGGCAGAACCAAAACTCAATTTGAGGAGATTCTACATGAGTCATTTATTAAGAGACTTTCTCCAAATGTCCAATCTCATTGTTCCTCTGTTCATTACGTTCCCTGATTCACTCTAGATGTTCCCAGGTTTGCCACAGTGGAACTTCAACCTTATCCAGCTCACAACTACACAGCTGCCCATTACACTTTTCATTGTGTTCAGTGCGGAAAAGCAGTTGTTCCCGAGAACTGTCCAGGGGACCGGCAGTTGCAGCCAGGTGTGCAAACCCACAATCCAGAAGATCCATCTGAATAACCAACCATCCATACAGCAGCCATCCATTTATCTTACCAGCAGTCCAGTCATTTAATCTATTAAATGTCCAGTCACTTAAGGCCATTTTACGTCTCTTCTGATTAGCTTTATAAAATATTTTGTATGTCTAAAGTATCTTATATGAAGCACATTGTTTGACCTCATGGCTGTGACCACCAAGACATGCATATAATATGAATTATGCTTTTTTTTAGATCAAAGTATAATAATCCTTAATCTGTATGCTTTGTTTACCAGATTTACAAACATTGAAAGATTATCTCCAAAAAAGTTATTCTATTAGTATACACAGTGCCCTCAACTAATATTGTCTCCCTTGGCATGTATGAGCAAAATGGGGAAAAAAGGACTTGTTGTTTATCGTTTTGTTCTTTCATTACAAATATTCACAAAAATGTAACCTTGTAATTTGGGTAAATAGATTTTAAAAAGTGAAATAAATCATTTTCTCTAAAATCTGTGTGCCAAACTTATTTGGTATACATAGAAGTTCTAACTAAATAAAGTCCAACTTAAGCGTATTCCAGTTTTCACCTTGGTGATAAGTGGTAAAACATGACTCCATCAAGTACAAGCAGATATTAAACCAAAACCTGACTGCCTCTGCCAGAAAGCTAAAACTGGGCTCAATACTCTTTAGTGTATTAAAGTACAACAAGAGTGGTTCCAAAATAATATACTATAAGTATACTACTTTTTTCTTTCAGTTGCCTGCAGAATGTAACTGTTGAAATTAGGATGAGGACAAAAGACAAGCGTTAAGAGTTCATTTGTTTGTGCAAGGATCCAGGACATTCATGACATTTTCAGAGCTGGTTAAAATCTTTTTATATGATGACTTCTCATTACTGACCATTCACTTATTGTCATTACAATGACTTTTACTTGTAGAGACACTCTGAAACAAGCCTTTTGTTTGCCTTAACTCTGCAGAAATCTGTCTTGCAGTTCACTAAGGTCTGGTTATCTATGGTGATGGCTTCTGGAAACATCTATTGAATTAGGTAAATCAGTAGTGAATTTATCATCCACATGTGCTATCATTAACACTTAAATTTTTATATGGTAAATTCCAATGTAGCATTGCATGAACACTAAAATGTTTGATGAGAAGGATTCCCATAGCATGATGCTCCCACCACCATGCTTTACTGTAAGGATGTTATTAGCCAGGTGATTAGCAGTACCTCATTTTTGTCAGAGGTAACGCTTGGCATTCAGGCCTAATAGTTCTATTTTATTCTTATCAGATCTATGAATTCCTTATGCTCTCAGAATCCTTCAAGCAGCATGTAATACAACTTTTACTCATGAGTGGCTTCTGTTGAGCCACTCTACTATGAAGGCCTGACTGATGGAGTTCTGAAGATATGGTTGAACTTCTTGTCAGTTCTCGGCAAAGAAACTCTGAAGCTCTGTTAAAGAGCCCATTGGGTTCTAAGTGATCTCCCTTACCAAAGCCCTTGTTGCCTAGTTAATTAGTTTAGCTCTGGCTCAGATTACTTTTGTTCTTACACTGAGATATTTCAGTTTTTGACATTCAATAAATTGGCACACATTTCTGGAACATCTGAAAGATATGTTATTTTTTAATACGGATATAGTTTCTTTCCCATTTGCGGTTTCGTTCCCAGGCCAAACAATTATTCTTTGTAGGGCCAATTCAAGGCATAAGCGAAGTAAGTGGTTGCTTAGGGCCCCCCACAGCTAGGGGTTAGGGGGCCCCAAATCAAATTTTGCTTAGGGACCCCAAAAGGCTGGAGCTGGCCCTCGTTCTTTGATCAAATAGTTACAACTTTTGGAGAGGAAATGTAAGGAAGGATATGATCCAAATATTTAAACACCTAGTCATAGGTGAACCTCCGAGGTCACAGACAACATGTATAGCTGGTGTTGTTGCTGGAGAGTGTCAGGAGAAATGTCTCTTTTAGGGAGATTACATTTCTGAAGTGGATCCATTGAAAGCGGAGAGAAACAGACTAGATACTGCACACATCGTCACTCACCATAGCAGAGATTACATTGCAGTGCTTAGCAAATTTAGAGCAAAGTTATGTCCTAACAGCGCAACACATTTATAATCTAAGCCAAATGCAACATTTTAAGGATACAAGTGCTTTACAGATTTTAATTTTCAAGTGAAATGCTGTCATAGTCTCAATTTGTCAGTCTTGGCAAGTTAACAATGATAGGGCCATACAGCATTGAGTAAATGTCAGGTTGTGAACCGGGCATAGAATTACAGACTGCATAAAATCTTTCTAGTGTCTGAAACACAAAGAAATGCTTGTACATGTTTAAATGCAATGCATTTTATTCCAATCCTATGCAATGTTCACAAAACTGCTGATGCACAGCCCACTTCCTTAACGAAAGACTCCATACATCAGATTTTACCTTCAGAAGTTCTGCCCTTTCAATTATTTTTAGTACTACGCAATATACACACAACTGGATCGTTTAGCATTTTGATCTGGGGTTTTAGGAAATTAAGGTAATGTATTTAAAACAAATATTAATCATTGTGAGTCGAGGATCACTGTCAAGGTGAACTATTGAGGATCAAATCCTCTGTTCTCACCCTAACCCTTAATGGAAGAATATCGAAAGTTGAAGATTAAAAAAAGGCCAGTCTCTTTAGCGCACAACATAATGGAACAAAGAACGGAACGTCAGCTAAAGTGACTGGACACAGGCTGGGCCTGGGGTGCCGGTTTGTGACAGCTGGTCCAGTAGACCATTATTATTATTAAGGGAGACGACTTCCCCGGGACAACAGTCACAAGTCGTTCGGCTGATCAAGCCACCTTGGAGGAACACCGCCACCCTTCGCCGGACAGCTTTGATTTATGTTTGTCAACCTTCGACCCCAACCCCTGAGGTGTTTGCTTGATGACCCTATGCATGTCTGCTCCTCTCTCTCTTTACCTCACCCTCTCCATGCCATTCCCTGCTCAGAGCACTGAAAGGATGTGGCGACTCGGGCAGATTCTTCCGATGCCGTGTGTGCCCTACATAAAGTGTTTATTATTTTCCCAGAGCCAGCCTTGCTCGAGAAAATATTTTCCATGCTACACAAATGGTATCTGCGTGGCCGTGCCTCGGACGACAGGGTCTACAGAGTAAACATCAGCACAAGACCACGTCCAGCCGTTTTGCCTGAAATTAGTGGAGACGGGGAAAACTCACAGGCCTGTGTAGATTGACAGGTAAATATTGCCTGCACCTCAGAGTTACCCCTGG
This sequence comes from Esox niger, assembly GCA_016801105.1. Classification (NCBI taxonomy): domain Eukaryota; kingdom Metazoa; phylum Chordata; class Actinopteri; order Esociformes; family Esocidae; genus Esox; species Esox niger. Next base: position 80,986 of record JACXGJ010000156.1, read on the forward strand.
AGGTTTGGTAAAGTGTCCGTTAAGCTAACTGATATTGATGTTTGTCACATGCAGTTCCGTTTAAACAAAACTGTTTGGAAAATGGCAAAGTTTCCATGAAAGTTCATTAACAGGTTTGGACTTCATCACACGTCGTCCTTTTACATTAATAGAGATGAATGGAAACTTCCATGTTATATTCAAGTTTTATGAATTATTTATGTATATATTTGCACAGTTGCACTTTTAAGAAATCGGGTTAAAAATGCAGTTGCTGTTTAAATGTACAGATTGCTGCTTGATTAATACATTACTGTAGAACAGTAAACATAATATATTTACATTACAAATTGTTTTTGATGTGTTAACAACTTCAGCCCGTCTATGTCCCATATATTACCAGGTAGTTACCAAATGGATTGACTCTTCATCATCACAAGATGAATGCCAGCTGAAATAGAATGGTAAAGTAAACCATTAGATAGCAGGACATGGAACAACCAACTCCACTATGTCCCGGATCCATTGCAAATTCCAAGAATGTACATGAGGTCAGGGTCAGTGGGAAAGCATCAAGCTAGAGATTGATTCAAACCCTGAAATGTTGTTAATCTGCCTGGATCCAGTCTACGTCTCTACCTCATGGTGTGCCATCCCCAGGGCCAGGGCAGATTGGCAAAGTGCCCATGCCACCCTCAAATGTCTCTTCATGACCCTGTTTAGCGTCGTCCACCAAGATCAACAGTCTTGCTTTGTCCACTGCTACAGCACACGCGTTGAGCCTAACCTGGATGTCAGGCTGAGAGGGAGAAAAAAAGCAGCAACCAGACTGAAAGAAAGAGACAGTTTTGGAAATGTAATATCAAAACGTTCGCGTGCAATAAAATATTTGCCAGTCTCTTATTTTCAAAGATATTATTTTCCCCTGCTCCCAGTGCTGTCCAAGGGCACAGCAGGCGTTTGGAAAAACACTTGCTGTTCTGAACGTGTTGCTGAGTTCCTGAGCCAGACTCCTGACTGAAAAAAAATTACCATTACCGTAGAAATAGAAATCCAGATTTTATTATGCTTCAGTAGCACATTTATCCCAAATAGATTAGTGATTATTTAATAATCTGACAAAAAAAACATTGAATAGCCTCAGATTGATTATCAATTTTCATTGTCAGGACATTCCAATTTTTTTCTGAATAACCTCATCTTCTATATCAAATATTTTCTGAATGACGTTTTCTGTGAATGGATGCTGTTCTATTAGCTTTGCATTTGCCTTGTAGGAGCCTACTCGCTTCGTTTAGTTTTGAATGGAAAGCGTGTTAGCTTCAGGTTGTCAAAGACAAATGACTCGGCGGGGAAACTAATACATAGCACATGAAGAGCTAAACTGAGTGTGTGTCTGTGTATTTCACACAGCGGATACTGAATGAAGGCATTACATGATCACATTGGGTGCACAAGCCATCACAAGAGACCCACCACCCCAGCACGCACAAATACACACACACGGACAGACATGTGCAAACAAACACATAGGCACACACATACAACTTGTGCTCTGCCTAATCAAAAAGAAGAAGGCTATTTAGCGCTGGTGAGGAGGAGGAGGATAGCCAGGGGCTGGTGATCTGTGGCATTTTGTCCAAAGCAACATGTCAGCGTATGCAGATTTATGATAGTTGACATCAGCTCTCTATTGGCAAGCCAACATCAGCATCCACCCATTTCCCACGGCAAGTGGCTAGAAGTTCAGGAGGAAGGTGAGAGCTGTCAGGCATTAGGAGGCTGGTTGTATCTGTAGTGCTCTGTAGAGAGAGAGAGAGATGGTTTTAGTTCTGCAGTGACGAAGGACAATGTCCATGAATACTTGGCTACTTGACCTTACGACCACATCAGGCATTGCATCAGTAGATCATAAGCAGTGAGTGTCTGTTTCTCGGTCAGTCTGGATGGATCCGGCAAGACAGGACAAAGTCGAGAGGAGAGTGGGGGGGTCTGAATACTGAGACAAAGCAGGTAATGATCTCTTGTCGAATGGTATATTCCACTCTGCTCCATAAAGCAAACATTGACAGTTTCTATACATTGGACACTGAAAATTATTATCTATTTGGCTATTTAACAATGTGCATCTGTTTTCCTTCTCAAGCTCCCAGTTATCATTAAAATGACTCTACTTAAATGTACAGGCTGTATGTAGATGGAGGGTGAAACTGCCGACCAGTACATCTTCTATATGTTTATACAACGTCCAGATCCAGACGTTGAGGTATTTAGGCTTTTTCTTTGGTTTGATCCGCGGCACAACGAAAAAATCTGCAAAATCGACCGTTAATCGAGCGTCAGATGCCGGCTGGGGCCGATCTACACTGAGGTCGATGACCTTACACTCAGTATCTCAATGTAGCGTGAAGCTGCACTAACAGACTCTGACGAATGCTCACAGAGAGAGAGAAGCCCCATCTACTCCCATTAACCCAAAACCCAGTGAAACTTAGCCTTCTTTGTCATCTGCAGCAGAAGTTTAATTTAAAAGAAACTAAAGTAAATCCAATAACTGGCCTTAAATAAGCGAACTTGTGGTGTACCAGAGCATAGGCCCTGGTCTGGGGCAGCCAGCTCTGGTTTCACCAGCACAGCCTCCCAGTGCTGCTCTGTATGATTCCTCTGTGCTAACCCAGTTCCTTTTGCACCATTTCTCAAGGTGTTTATGGAAAACCTTTAAGAAAAAAATTATTCAACATTTAAAGAGCTTGTCTTAATCGGATGCAAAAGAGCCCGAGCGCTTAACCAAGCTGTTATTCCAAGAGGTTTTGAGGGCAGCGGGCTTGTCATTCTTGCTCTGTTTATATTTCGGATTTTAAGGAATACATATATAACAAATTATGCATAACACCTTCTCGTATTAGACAAGAATTTGGATGGCAGAGTGTAGCTGTAGCAGGGAGACAGGGCTAACCAAGGCCAAAAACCACTGGAAAAAGTGTGTGGGCAGCACCATGGATTCAGTCAAGTCTTTGTAACATCAGGGGAGGTTTTTCTAGAACATGCCTCAAAGTATGTGGACGCATTAAATGGACCTAACAAGCGGTGAACCTGCATAAGAGATGCTTGATGCCTGGTATGTGTGAGACAGAATTAAATGAATGACTGAATTGAAAATAAAACTAGATCCAAACACTCCTGTTGGCAGACTCACAAGAATAATGATTAGAATATAATATTACAAATTACAAGAGGATAGAGTGGTGAATGAGGACTGATTGATTGAGCATTGTGTTGTGTTTCAAGGGTTGTACCAACATCCTCTTCGAATAACTTTTTACTGTATCAAACACAACAACAACTAGGACTCCCGAAAAAGAAGATTATGTACATTTATTGCAAGATTAGATACTCATGTAAGAGGTGAGTTGACAGAAAAAAAAAATAACCCAGGATTTCCTACCACAGTGCTTATTGAGAAATGACTATGGTTTAGCCCTTCATGTGTTTTACATTTCCCTTTCTGATTGATATGAAATGGAGCGTTCTTCCACAGCTCTCCCAAAGTTTACCAAACTGCGGTTGGAATCTCAGACTATTATCTAAACAAGCCGTAATGTCAGCGATTAGACTCTGAAGACACTCACCGTCCTTGCTGGCTGGCCTCCCCCACTGAAAGATGTAGCATGTATTCAAGGCATGTCCGCTGTGCCAATGTCTTTCACATCCCCGTCTACAAAGGAGGGACAAAATGGGTGTTGTTTCTATTTTATCCCAGATAGGCCTTTAAGGAAAGTGAAAAAGACACAGACCAATCTGCATGAGAATCATTTGCCGATAAAAGCCTGAAGCTTTTTCACTTTGACATAACCATTTAATTCAATGATATGGTCAAAAACACTGGTAATCAAAACATTAAGTACTTTGATGGCATAATAAAATGGTGAACAACGTCTTCATGAAAGCCACTGACAACAGTTAGGTGCTGCTGTTTTTAATTCACTGGAACTCATGATTTAAGAGAAGTCTAACAGAAGAGTTGACACATGGAAACAGTATATTTTCCATGATTCAAAAACCAATGTTAACATTTGTTTATTTTAGTTTATAAATGAAGCATGATAATTACAACCTGGAGGTTTGCAATTAAAAAAACAAGTAAAAGAAATGTGTTTATTTGTTTGTTTAAGTTTGTATATGATTAGGTGTTATGGTGCTGAATTAGTGTGAATTTCATGCTGGCGTAAAACAGTCCTCCTTTCCACTAACATCACCTATTTCAACTTCATTAAAGACTTAACCTGATCAGCCTGTGCTCAAACCAAACGTAAAACATGTCATTGAGGTCTGGTTTTATTTTCCTAACCTGCCTTTATTCACCTCAAAGCAAATGGAGGTCACCAACCCGAACATTTCAAACAGACCAGGTGAAAGGGATGGAAATTGAAGGTTACAGAGCATGAGTATGGGGGCGGAGGGTTTCCTAGTGATTTTTTTTCTTACACCTCTGAGTTCATGTGCAAAAGATCTGGAAAAAAGGACCTATTTCGGTGTAATTTATGGGAATCCCAGTAATTGCCTATAATAGTCCAGTTTGCCGTTTAGCTGTCATTCCTCAGTCCCGTGTCCCTCTGCCCCTGTGGAAAGAATATAGAGTCAGAGGACTCTGGGGCTGGAGGCATGGCCTAACATCAGGCTCGAGTGTGTGCTCTCAGCATGGAGCCTTCTGTAAGATGTTATCACCATACTGTAGCTGTCATTAATTAAAATGCCCATTAATTAATAGATCTTGATATTGACAGAAAAATAAATAAAGGGAACCTTCTAGTTGGCTACAGTTACACTTGCCTTTTTGTGGTAAGATATATGAACCTGACTACGGAATTAGAATCTATTCCCTGGTTGTTGTAGAGAGGGAGCTAGCAGATGGATGTGCAGAACACAGAAGCAGGCTGACAGCTGTCTGCTTTTCACCCATTATGCGACAAAGGGACAGTGTATCGTGAACTAACCTTTTCTACACCTTCCTCTGCATTTTTCACATCCTGTACTCAAAAACTAAGAGACTGTGGTAAAACGTGTTTTAGAGTTTTACATAGGTTTGCGGTGCTAATGTTATGTGTATTGTGGAATTCTCCAGTTGTATCCACAACATTAGCTAGTCCTACAGAATATACTCCAATTGTTTATTTACTTTGTTCACAGGTTTTTTGACAAAGTAGTTAATCAACACACTAGTAAATATAGTTAAATGTCAGTTTTGGTGTACAATTTATCATATAGATTGAATTTATGTATTTCACTTTTATTACAGCACTGATTTCAGTGGCGTGGGAAAGCTGGAAACTGTTGGTCAATCACACTCCGGCATCCAGAAGACACAGTACAGACTTGTGTTACCAACAACCAATGTAGAGAAAACCACAACTATCCTCTAGTTTGTATGGGAATATGCGGTGATTCATGTAATAACAAAGCAGTCTGCACTGTGTCTCACGATGGAAATTTAAAATGATGTGTCAATGTCATTGGAGAAAGTGAAATAAATATTATGATAACTCTGATAGAAATATATGGGCTCAAATTACTCAAGCCCACATTTCTATGGCACAGTGTGGCCACCGCGTGTGACATGGATGCCTAGATGAAAATGGACAATTTTCAAAGAGTGCCTTCGTGTCAGTGGCAGAATTCCTGACTGTAAATCCCATGAAAAATCCCACGAAAACCTGTTTATAGTATTGATCTGGATTTCAAAAACATTGGGAAGGGCATTTACTGCCTGACAACTCTATTTAGTTGGAAATTGAATAAAATGGGCAGAAAAATGCAAAACCACATCTTAATTTTCTATAATGAAGGCTGTATTACCAAGTTAGATTGAGGATTTCCCCTGATTTCATATTAGCAGCATTGCAAGAACCATCCCGTTTATAATCGAAAACAGAGGACCATTCATAAACACCAGCGGCACAACCCAATCTTTTATTACTTCCTTTCTATATTGTATCAACAGAACAAATACTCTATGAAGTAATGAGAAACACTGGACAAAAAACCTGGAGATTGAAAAAGATCTGTGACACAAACACTAGACGAAAGCATAAAAGAAACAGAAAAAGACCCGGGTACAATGTAACTGAGAGGCAATTTGAGAGAGGGAGAGGAAGAGAGAAACAAATAGGTAGAAAGCGAGAGGGAAACTTGTGTCATCGTTGTTACTGAGCTAAACACCACACATCATATTTTTAAGAAGGATGGCATCAACGCTCCCCGCCACTTGGATGTCTCCCGGGCTGGGAAGGAAGGGGTCTGCCTGGCTGGGAAGGAAGGGGTCTGCCTGGCTAAGCTAGTATCCCTCTGCCTGTCCCACCCTGGCGTTACTGGGCCTGGTGCCCCACACCACTCAGTGATAGATGAGAGCTTTCACACGCTAAGTATGCACACACTGCTGCTGCAGGCCAGCTACCACAGCAGAGTTCCAGATGAGCCCTTTACAGCACAGCCACCGGAGAATGTAGAAAGGAAGAAAGACAGGGCAAAAATGGAGCGGGATGAGAAGAGTACAGGAGATAGAGATATTGAGAGATATTGAGTGAGAGAAGCGAGCGATAAAGAAGGGGAGACGGAGGATAAGAGAGTGGGATGAAAAGAGAAAGAAAGGAAAAGAGAATAGGGGTCGACGGCAAGGTGCAAGGATGGGAGCAGTAATCAACCAGTCAGGTTTTCTGTCATCTGGCGGCTGTTTGTTTTTAAATTGTTATAATTTAATGTTCAGTTTAGGCACTTTCTTTGCTAAATCTCAAAAGCACACTTTCACTTCCCAGAAAACATATCTCCACAAAATCAGAGCCATTTCCGTCAGTTAAAGCCATATTGGTCAAAAGTGGTAGAAGGGGGGATAAGAAGCGAGAAAACAGAAAATTGTCAATCGAGTTTGCACTGCAATAGGAAACAATGTTTCATAACTCAGTTAGGGTTAGTGGATCGGTCTGCTATAGAATTTTGACGGCAATGGGTTTCCAGGCTGTTATTCTTGCCTTCACATTTAATTTCTCTTACACTCCAAAACCATGGTGGCACCATTGATGCTGGCCACTGACCACTGGCTAAAATAGGGGTTTTAGAGGAACCATGGGAGCCCTAATCAGAGCTGGAGGCACTTAGAATTGGTTGAGGTTTGATGCCATCTGTGCCATGGAAACATAATTAACTCCATAGGCGACACACGGTTTGAGTTTGGTTACAAGGAGCCGCCGCTGTTTTCCACTGTTATGGTGACGTGTATGGTGTCACTATAATGGAAAATGGGTGTATATGGGTGTGTGACAGTCTTCGGTATGGGTGTACATATTGCAATACATTTGAAAAAAGAACACAATCTGGTGTACATTTTCATATTTTGGTCAAAAAGACAAATCACTAGGAATTTATTTAGATAATCTTTTCCCATATGTTACTGCAAATAAAGAAGATATTTTTCACAGTCTTATTGTAAGTATAAAACTACATGATGTGATTGGATTAGTCTCTTACCTATGGCCTGGAAGCTGTGGTTACATTTCTCAGTTCTAGTGGTTCCCACATCCCCTGAGGGTCAACTCAATGGAGGCTTCTTATTCAAACCTGACAGGTTACATACAGCTATCTGTGGGCCAAGTTTAATCCTTTCAAGTCCACACTTTCCCCTTAACCCTGTACTCTTCGTATACCAAAGAGAGATCCTTTTATCACAACCTCAAATTACACAGACATTGTGTTACAATTATAATTATAATATATATTAAACAGTATACTGTATTCGTGGCAAAAACTCCTTACATTAAAGAAGGATCAAAACG
>JACXGJ010000156.1:88887-167350 GCA_016801105.1 Esox niger
TTCAACTCTTTTACTCCATTGTATTAATAGTCATGTGGGTGAACAAGTGTTCAACTCTTTTACTCCATTGTATTAATAGTCATGTGGGTGAACAAGTGTTCAACTCTTTTACTCCATTGTATTAATAGTCATGTGGGTGAACAAGTGTTCAACTCTTTGATAACATTGTACCTGATAATCAAGTGGGTGAATAAGTATAGCTGGTCATAGAAGGCTTCAAGGTCAGATAGAATTTTTTGTACTTCCTCATTCATTCATTTCATCCCATGTTTCTACCCTGACCCCAACAACTCATGTTACTTCCCTCTTTGACACCATTCTCTGCATTTAAACTTTGACCTCTTTGGCTCAATTGTGAGGTCAACACACCGTCTACCATCGCTGGGAGCCAATAAAATTTCACCAGAGACTAATTATCCAAAGGGCCTTGTCCTATTTCAACATGAATAGCTCGGGACAATTACAGTTTCCTTGTTTACCTCTATTAATGGACACAGTAATTCCCATTCAGTTCTGTTAGTGCCTGGATTATGGAGATCCTATAGCTATTTGGGTTACAGAGCTCCTACTGAATAAAGAAGAGAAAGATCTTTAAATGAGGAAACCTGTGCAGTCAAAAGACACTCAACATCTTTCCCTTCTATCCCTCTCCCTTTCACTCTCCCTCCACTTTTTAGGGCTCCATGCGCATCTCACAGCTCTCCTGTTCATCAAAATCTGACTGTTTCAATCCTGCAGTAATCCTGCCTGTATCTGTCACTGAGCCAGAAAGATATCATGAAATCATAACAACATGCCACATCAGGAGACGTTTATTACCAGCAATAGAGAAAGCTGGGAAAACTATGAGGCTTTGTGTTCAGAAATTGTGCACGGATCTTAATGGAAATAAATTGCAGGTTTGATTCAACACCCCGATATTGAGAAGACAAATGTCTGCTTTTGATGCAAGCCCATTTGTAGCTAATTAGAAAACATGTCGCTGATTTGGGCCGGTGTAAACACCACCCCATCTGACTTCCATTACAATAAAGAAATCAAATAAACAGTGGTGCAGGAGGAACAGTAGTAGGCCCATGCTTCATTACAATGCCACATGGATGCGTGGCTACATCATGAAGTACTTACCGCAACTAATTACCACCACGACCCCTTTGGGTTTTTTTGCACAGAAAATATACAAATTAAAAAAACATTTCCATTTGCACCAAAAAACAGGTCTGATGAGAGCGATCCCACAAATCAACTTTTTAAGACTTACCTCTGAAGTGAACTGCTGGGGCGAGCTTGTGCCAAGATAGAACCCCCTCCCCAACCCCCAACGTCATACCACCACAGTTGAAACACTAATATTTAACTAAAGGATCAATGGGAAGGCGTTTGGCTATGTATGAGGGACGTGTAACAGGGTGACATGTGGTCAAACAGTGAGCCTTGCCAAAATTGAAATGACTTAAGCACGCACACACACACACACACACACACACACATACACACACACATAAATCACATAATAACCAAAAAGGCCTCAATACACCACCCTGGCAGTGTTGATACAATATCCAAAACCAAGTTATTTTTTTCTCCATCGTTTAAACAATTGCTCCTAGAGAACATAGTTATGAGTTGATATAGTGCAAACAATTATAATGCACTGTATATCACTACATTTAGCACCCGGCTGGGCAGATCGTGGGGCATATATGACTAATTAGAAATTCACACTAAAGCTGTGAAATGAATAAGTCCATTAAGTCAAGCTAATCTCAAAGTGGGAGTGGAGTAGCCAGTGTTAACAAAGCCTAAAGAGCAGTATGTCAGTGATTACGAGTGCAAGCACATTGGTTTAATTCACTACAAGAAGACCGCCCACTCAGAGGCATGTATGTACAAGAGCTGGGAAATGAGTTAACACTATCCAGTGTGGATGGTCATCTTCCTCCCGCCGTTATATAAAACAGATACAGCAATGTGTGTTTATTCCTTTAGGCTCCGTTCCCTCAGCTTCCTGATCTTGCATTCATTCCCAGTGTAAAACAATGAGTGTTGTTATCACTTGCAGATGTGAGGGAGGATGATGGCCTGCTCCTGTTTTGCCCAGGCAGAGATTGGAGAGGAGATTGTGTTGGCGACCAACTGTAAGCTGCTTTCATCTCTGTCTTTTATTTGGAGATTCTGGCCCAATACCCAGGTATGATGTGTTTCTGTACTGTAGGTGGGGAGGCTAATGCAAACCTTTTGTCAGCTATCCAGTCCAAGCACTCAGAAAGAGAGAGTGTGTGCGTGTGTGTTTTTGCATGCGTGTGTATATATGTTTGTCTGCCATTCCACCCCTGGGCGAGACAGAGAGTGTCGGTCTATGAGGTTGTCAGAGCCCACTCTCTCACAGTCAGTATATTCAGCAACCGCCTTTTGGAGTAACACATACCCCCACACTAACCCTGCTTCACCTACCCCACTCCAACCCCACACCCGCATGCCCATCTGCCTCGAAAGCCCTCATTCCAGCCCAACACACCCAACTATTGATTAATGCACTTTTACCACACCGGCTGCTTCAAATGACTGTGTTAAAGGACTTGTAGGTATTATTTTTGCGGGGCCCCGACAAGAATCAGACAAGCTGCCCGAATTGGTTTTGTCTGTCTGGGCCTGGTATAAAACAAAGCCTGGCTGCCGTGGATGAGAAAGGGACAGAGCGGTGGAGAGGTGTTGTCATGTGGTCACAACGAACCAATCGCAGAGGGGCGCACGGGACATCTGGAGGGCTGATACCACATGTTCTGACTTCAGCTCCACCACCACCCGCTAGCCAGGGGTGGGCCGAGGCTTGAGGTCAGGGCGATGAGTTGCACTACAACGGGGCCCTGAAGAACGTTCACTTCTCTGGGACATGCACCAGGGTGGTTCTCCCACCGAGGCGCGCGAGATGTAGAGGAACGCGGACAGACAGCGGTTCGGGAGGTTAGCGAGAGAGAGGCAGATGGACGGACCACAGGGAAGAAGAGACAAGGGATCGACTGATCACCCGAACTCAGCGAGGATCCTCTGACGGGACGAGAGCATGTGAAGAACAAACACGATGAAATGGATAGTTTTGTTGGGAATTGTGTATTCATAGTTAATAAATCAGATCAACCCGTTATTGATACATTCCATTTCCTTCATTTTTCCCCCACACTGCATAATGAGCTGCATGTAAGACGGAGCTTTATTATAAATAGGCACCTTAACCTTACTGTATATAGTGGAGCTTTATACATATATAGCGCTGTCATTTATCGTTTGTCTGATTCAGACAGAAGTGGTTGGCAAATGAGGCTCTGATGGCTGGTATAGTCCGTATTAAATAATGGACCTGAGCCCCAGTCTGTTCACATCTTCCTGACGTCCTCGACATATTCCCTGGACTCAGACAAAAGCCCATTCCCCCAATTCCTCATGTGTCAACCTTTGACACGCTTTTCTGTCAAAACAGCCAATCACTCTCGATTTGGATGATTAGAAGCCTGAACACAGCCTACAGTTCTGGCGGAGGAAGGCTTTCTGAGAGGAGAGCGACGAGAGTGGTCGGGAAGGCGGGGGACAACAGTGGTGAGAATAAAAGAAGGAAAGGAGAAGAAAATACAGAAATTAAAGATAGGAGCGTAAGAAGGAAGTCCCAGAGGGGGAGGAGAGAGCCTGCTGAGCTCCACAGGACAGGTATGGCGGAACGGTTAATCACCTCCTCGACACACTCAACCCAGATTCATCCTGTCAGGGTAGATGTGTCCCAGCCTGTCTGTTCTCACCAGCCTTTGTGTGTGTGGAGCAATGAGCGATAGTCCAGAGATAGACTCCTCAAAGACACGCGCACACATCCATGCACGCATACAGAGACACAGCATGTCGGCTGAAAGTCAGACAGGTAGGAATGCAGCCGTGTCACATATTACAGATGAAATCACCTCAGCCTCTGTGAGTCATGCAGTCCGTGAAGCACGGCAGTTGATGGATTATCTATCGCAGCCATTGATGCCACTCTGTCTTCTTGTCTTGTTTTGGTCCATTGATCCAAATCAGGGACAAAGTCTGAAAGTCGGTGGACCACCGCGACCTGTGTTCCCTTCCCCGGCTTTGTTTTAAAGGCTTGCCTTGACACTTTGCTCTCTAGCGCCTCTTTGTGGTGAGTTGTGTGCCTGCAAGCTCATAGTGGTCATCAGCATTAGTCCTGAATCCCTGGTAATAAGAACACTCCAGTGTGAAAGAAGAAGCAGCAGGATTTGGTGGAACATGTCTTTGTGTGCATGTTGAAACTCCCACTTTCCGAGCACTCTAGGAGTCGCTGTGATGAGCCCAATGGGATATCACACAACTGGGAGAAAAGGGTTTACAATTAAATAACAACAAAAAACATTCAACTCAACATTCTTCTCAGAGTAAACAATGAGTATTTGGCAACATTGTGTACCATCCCATACTGTATGGGAGAGCAGTGCAACATGAGGAAGTCACAATAATAATTATGTGGTCCTTCTGGGCATGCCAGCTATCCTCTGTTACCCTTAGAGGCCAGTGGTGTGCTGACAGAACCAACCAGGGCCTCACATAAAACAGCAGCACACAGGACAAAGGCCAATCAGATCAGCTGTAACTGTGTGAGATGTGATGCTAACAGGAGAGCAAGACAAGAAGTGGAGAAGGACATGGACAGATTTACAGCTATTCTCCTAAATGACCATTAATCATTAGGGCACCCGTTTCCTCCCGGGCGACGTTGGGCTGACTCACAGTGGCTGTGGTGGATGGTGACTCAGTGTTTCGTGGTAAGGTTTTCATTAATTAAGGCCACTTACACTATTTTCCAATATTTTCTAATGAGGCAGGGCAGCTAATTACATGATTAGGGTTATGGCAGTTCACTGCTTTTCTAGGCATCCAGACATGGTCAAACCAGCTCAGGATATGGCTCTGTCTAAATGGAGAGGGAGTCATTAGGTAAATAGATGACAGCAAATCACATTATTCTGAAGAGTCTGTGTTTGGCTTTTTAGTCAGTGGGGCACGTAGATTTGGAGTCAAACTTGTGAACCTACATATTTCTTTAGAATCCATTACCGGGAATTTACAGTACGAGAGTGAATCTACAGTATCTCTGCCAACTGCAAAAATGTTGTCAAAACGATTTTAATGCCATCCTTATTCTTCAAACAGATGAACCTCACCTCGCCGACACACTCTCTTAAAAAACCTAAATATATTCGTGTTGAGGGAAAACCAGGACCAGGTTTTCCCTGTGTCATAAGATAAATGCGTTGTGTCTTAGCAACCAGTGCTGTTATTTTCTCCTTTATTATTTTTATTTACTCTGTGTAAACTCTGGCCTTCAGGCCGGCAGCCCTTAGGACCTATCACCTTTCACATCGCTCCAGGTTTTCAGCACCTTGCACGCACGCCACAACGCAAAGTGTTTAAAATGAGCTGTGTCTGTGCGTCACAAGTGATTCATTTCTCCATTATTTTGCCATTTAGAAACATGTTGCTGAGAGACAATGTGCTCTGTGGTACAGATTATATCTATTACTGTTACCTTGTGTTGTTGCAGCACAGTATCTCCTTTTTTTAAAAGAAGACTGTTGTCCCACGAGATTATTACCAAATGGTATATGAGCGTAAGAAGAGAAAAAGTAAAAGTCTGTGTGCTGTCATGTCATGTCTCAGGGTTTCATAGCTTTGGTGGAGCCTTAGTGTCTCGCCATCTTACTCAGAGAAAATATAGGTAAGGGATTTACAAAACAAAAATAAATCCCCAAAACGGAGGGACAGAAGAGAGAAAAAGAGAGAAACATTACGGGACCGCTCCCTGTGTTTACCTTTGCAATTTCGTCCAATTTGTCTAAATTGCTCAGCCGACCAACTAAAAAAAACGGTCACTGTCAAAGGGCAGCAGAATATGAGTGATCACCTTCATTTAGTCCATTTGGGTCTTTGGCACAGCTTTCTAAATTGTGTTTCCATGGCGCCAAATCACCAGCCAAACCACCCGCCCTGTATTTAATTAATTTCCTTTTATTTATACGGCTAAACTTTGCTGCACTTTTAAAAACACAATGTTTCCTTGCTTTGGGGGTGACTGGTAGATTCTAGTTTAATCATCACATTTTAATGTCACTTAAATTGTCTCATTTTGCCCGTTTAGTTTTGTTACAGGGTCTCTGACACATAGGTAACCACATGAGTTTGAGTAAGGAAAAAAGTGGAATTAATTTGTCAAGATCTGATTTGAAAGATGGAATTACAGCCATCAGGAGCAATTGGAGAGTAATGGCGTGAGAGAATAATGAGCCCAATGGCTTTTATTTTCAGGGGCAAAGATCTTGTCCAATTTCCCTGTTGATTTGGCCTTGCATGGATCATTGATTCCTTAACCCTGCAAGCGGAAAATAAAGTAGAGATCAAAAGAGAAAGGGAAAAAATTCAGCTATTATCAATGTCTAAGGACCTTTCTAAAAGGCTGGCATTCAATGTAACTCATAGTGGCCTGTCTTTGTTAGACATGGACACGGTCTAAAGCACCCCGATTCCTTTATAATAGTGTAACAACACCCGTTTAATGGCAACAAGCAGTTAAGTAACAGTCACTTTATTTCAAGACGAGATAAGAGTGGCATTCTGTCCAGACTTCCATTACATTGCGCACAAATCCGACCTCGACTCTTAGTAACCCACGGCGCTGCCTTAGGGGCTCATATCCTGCCCCCTCGGCTGTCATCCTTCCCCAGGTTTTAGCTAAAAAAGTAGAAAACGCACTTTTTCTACTTTAACTGTACACTTGTTTACCTGAACGTAGGGCTGTTCCAGTAAGTGAGCCATCAATCCATCATCTCCATGGTGGCAAACCAAATTAGCCCTTTTTCCACTGGGTCAAAGCCCCTCCACTGGCCAGAGCCCGACTAGCAGAGGAAAAGGGCCTCAGAGCAGTTCTCTGTGCTGGTCCTGAGGAGCGTGAGCCCGGGTGGTGGGGCTGTAGGGCTGAGGCCGGGGATCCCGGTGGGCTTGGGGGAAGCGGGACTGGGGTTAGAGAGACGGCTAAAGCCCCTGCTGTGTCTGTCAGTGACGGTAGGCAGACACCACATTGACACCACACGCAGGGGAACATCTGATCGTGCTCCAGCTGCGCCTACAGCCGCGTATTATTCCAGCGCGGGGGCCTGAAATAGCAATGTGTCAGTTCATTTATTACGGCCGAGCCTCCCCGTTTCAGCGTGCTCCGTGTCCCCGCCCCCCCCCCGACAAGCACAGCCCGGGCCTGGTTTCACCATCTCACTCCCTTCCCTTCCTCCTCACTGAATCCCACTCGATTTCGTCCGTTTCCCGCCGTGGTGGAAACAACTCCATGTGTAGCATTAAGGTCAAATCGGGAGAATCTGACATTTTCCTCGCGGCTCTTTGGGCCTACCTCCCGTGAAGCTAATGTGCTACCATCCAACCGCCACGTTGCTCAAGGGTGTCCCCAAAGGATGTGGTACAGTAGGTCACGCGCATCTCAGTATGGATGGAGTACACTCAGCAGCCAGTTACTTTTGTTTGGCCCACTTGTAATAGCAATAAGACTGACGAAACAGATGACAACGGTTGGTTAAAAATGTTGATAATGTATTGTTTATTAATTATAAGCAAGCGCAAAGAACACAATATGGAAAAGCATGCGCAAAAGTTCAAAACGTCCAAATCGCAGGAAAAACACTGGGCATCACACATGCCAGCTGAACCACTGAGAAATGCACAACAATAGCAGTTACAAAGAGGGGACATTTAAAGAAGCAACAATACATCGAGGGAATCATATGACAGGGATTGTTTCTTTGCTGCTGAAATACGGTTAATTTGAAAAACAAGAAACCCACTTGCAACGGCATGTTCCTTTAGCGTTCCTCTGGTCGGATTTTGGCGAGGACGCTCTGGAGCAAGGTGAGACATCCCTTGTTATACGAAGCCTGAAACTTGTAGGTTTCAAAACATTACGGTGGAGATAATGTGCAGTCGGCAACTGTCACTGGCCTTTCTCTCTTATGACCAGCTAAGCTAAACGACTCTACTTCCTGGAGGGTTTCTGGGACTTTAGATGGGGCATTGTCATGGCTGACTACAGAGCAGATGGCTGTAATGGCACAGGTAAGGAAACCACAGGGAGTGAAGAACGTGGGCAGTAAGTGGATGGCCAAACAAGGCCATCCACGTACTGTAGTGCAGAGGCTTTTCAGAGGTGGGGGTCGAGCTGTAACTCCACCCACCAGAAAGAGTGAAGCTTGCGCTTGGCACGTCTGGGGCCCAAGAACAAATGTTTCACCCTACAGAAAAGGGCCCCCTCCCTCTCAAGGGGTCGAGAACAGTGTCTTTAAGAGTAGATTTGCAGTGTAGAAACAGAGTAACTGTAGAGTGCAGAGACAGAGTGACTTAAAAAGAACTGATGTGGCGTGGGTAACATCTGAAGGAGGACAGCTTGGCAGCATTGTTATGCTTTGATTTTGAGTGTCTTCGTGAGCGGGTAACGTTAAGATGTGTTAGCTACCCGGTGAGCGCCTTCATGTCTACTATAGAGCAGTGTTTTCACTGCCAGAAACTGTCTCGTAGCGTCAGTGTGTAGGAAGGAACAACCTGGACGTGCCACAGGTGTTTGGGTTCCATTCAGCTGAGACATGCCTGGAGGACGAGCCCTGTCCAGGTGTAATTATGGAGGAAGTCATGAGGCCAGCACTTCAGAGTGCCCGATTAAAGTGAAACAGATACAAGCAGCTAAAGCATGAGTAGGACCGTGTTATGTGAGGGTTACAGGAGGGTTGAGACTGGAGCGGGAGGGAATGTTCCCTGCAAAGAATGCAGCTTCTACAACGTGCTGTCCCCTGCAAACCCAAGTTACTGGCCTTCAGAGAAACGCACAAACAGAACACAGTCACATAGAATTAATGTTACATAGAGGATGCAGCGGAACATTTTCCAGAAATTCTAGACCTTTTTGAAAATAATAAAAACAATTACGTGTTACACATCAAGGCTTAGGCGCTGAGGAGAGATTCGTATATACAAGACATGATGCCTGGCAAGCCTAGTTCAGCCGGCCCGCAATAGAAAGTGTTGCCATCTCAAGATTTGAACCGGTGTCACCCACGTGAAAGGCTGTGTCATTAACCACAACACTTCAGAACAGTACATTTGACAGATGTCAAAATAACCTCTTGCGTCTACCCTGAACAAATCCTCTTCTGCAACTGGCCGTTTAAACAACTAATTGGCCATTTGTGAATGATACTGATACCGTTAAACTGACTACTGTTTCTTACTAAGTCTTACTAACTCCACCACAAATAGAGTCTACGAACTGTATGGCATTTAACAGCAGATTAGCCTGTAATAGGCTTTACCAGTATCTACTAGTTTACTGGAATACTCATAAGAATTGAGCATTTGCTAGCGAGACAACATTTTCCATGCCAATATCTGTCGCAATATAACCGTATACAGTTTTAGTTAAGGCATACTATAACGTAACTACTGTATGTGGTAGCCAGCAAATGTGTTTGTCTATCCTGACCCAAAACGCATGCACGGAAGCGTACTGTGAAAATCCACCAGAGACAGCCCCAATGTGACCATAAACAGTATTATTTTAGGATTACTATAATGTAGATACTGAAGGATTTATCCAGCAAAGTTTTCGTCCATACGGAACAATTCATAATGTGTACTTCACTTTGCCTGTGAGGAGATTCGAACGCAGGAGCTATAGTTTACAGGTCTGCTTTGCTAACCACTACGCTATTTAACAAGGGTACTCAGTCAGCCAGTCAGTCAGTCACTCAGTAAGAGGCATTCGCTCTTCTTGGCGGACTCTGCTTACGCGGTCTGGGAAAAATAGGAAGAAGCCATAAGAAACCACAACAAAGAAATGCTGCTGATGTAAAAAGGATTATATAAATAAATGTGATTGATTGATTGAAGTTGGTTAGGTCTGGTGTTTTATTTTGGATATGTTATTCTTATCGGTTTGCAGTGATATTCCTTACTTTGCTTGTATATACATACGGTATACCTCCTACACATCAATGAACCAGTTTATGTAGTGCCTGCTACTTTCTTCAGTCCTATTTTACTACTTTTTCAAGATATTATTTCTTATTCATTTTGTGACTATATATATATATATATATTTAATGAGGTGTGCAGTTTTGTACTATGTGGAATATTAGGATTTATAATAAATCCTAATATTCCACATAGTACAAAAACTGCACACCTCATTAAATGAGAATTACCTTTCACAACTCCTATCAAGTCAGCAAGCACAAAGAGGAAAACAAGTTCAGCCCTCTCCCATCACGGATTTCCCAGGGTTGAAAACTGAGATTCCTTTGTGTTTTCCTGAAAGTTTGTTTAATGAAGTGCCAAGACACCACTTAACAGTGACCCGAATGCTTTTCCTCAGCATAGATAAGCTATGACAAGCAGGACACACATGGGTGAATCTTGTGTTGGTCTGTTCTGTGCAGAACCACTCGTACCCAAACTTTGGACCACAGCATATATGACATGTTGGATTCGCTGGAGCGAGATTCAGGATTGTGGAATCACTGAGATTCTGGAAACAGCAATTAACCTTATTGATGAAGGGCTGCTGGTGTGATGCATCACTGAGGCGACACAGGATTGTGTAACGTTCAGGCGAAAAAGAAAATATTCAAACACAGACATGTAGATTTTTTCCGTCTTCAGAACACAAGTACACAGGAATCCTTGTGAGACTCTTCTGTCGTTGTTTTTGCGTTTTTTATGAATTTCACATTATGTGATAAATCATTGCATCTGAGTGGGGACAGTTTCATGACATCATTCACGCTCAATTTCCAGCAGTGGGCCAGTTTTTGATTAGGGCAGTAAATCTCTTCTCTACCTCCGTCAGTTCCTTCGTTCAGAAAGGAGAAGGGGTGGACAGTGTGCTCTGTCTTGCTGTTGAGTTTTTAAAATGTGCCCTGCCTGGCTCTCTGACGAGGCAGTCGGATTTGACTAGCCCCAGATGGACCAGTGATTTCCTGGAGGGTTTCTTTTTAATGGGTACCATTTAGTATCAGACAGAAGAAGGGTGGTGAAGTCACAGACTGCCTAGCACCCTTTAGCCTGGTTGTGGAATGGTAGCCTTTATATCAGTTAGGCAAACATAGCATAAGTAACAATTGTCATTGTGGGCATTCAGTATAAATTAGATATAAGACCGACATGACTGGTTTTTAACCAGCAGCCGCTATTTTAATGGTAGGTTTTTATCATGTAACATTCATTGTTCAAATGTATAATATCGAGTTTATATTGAAACACACATGTCAAACTATATGATTGAATATTTTCTTTGGAGACTGTCCATATACCGATATGAACCACGTCGGTTCACAACAGTACCTCATCCACCAGGCCAATCTGCTGCACCGTCGGTCATGAGATCATGCCAGCACATTTAAAACCATACTCCACCAGATAGAATAACTGACAATCAAAATCGAATTTACTCTAACAAACTTGGTATTTTCTTTGCAATCCAGAGTCATGAACTCTTGCAAAATCGCTTTTGTTTCCTTGTTTTCAGTGGGTAATTTCCCCAGAGGCCACTATGGGGCCAGGCCAGTACAGTATGTAAATGATTTGCAGGTCGCTTTATTGGTTGAAAGGAGAAAAACCCAGGCAGTTCTTCAGTAGTGAGTAGTATGACATCAACTCATCATTATGCTGACAAGGAGGTGCAGTCACGTAGTGGAATTTCCCTTTGTCTGCTATGTCAGTGGAGAAGAGGAGGTCTGTTATGTCCAGGGAAGGGAGGTCTGCTATGTCAAAGACAATAGGAGGTCAACGAGGTGAGAAGGACAAGAGAGGTCTGCTATGTCAAGGGACTAGAGGGCTTATATGTCCGGGTGAAGAGGAGTTTTGATAGGAGAGATCGGCTAGAGGAGAACAGCAGGTCAACCAGAGTGAAGAGAGGAGTTCTGCTAGAAGAGGAGAGAAGGTAATTTACTAGAAGAAGCAGTAGGTTAGAGGAAGAAAGGAGGTCTGTTAGAGGAGAAAAGCAGGTCTGCTAGAAGAGAAGAGGAGGTCTGCCAGATCTGCCAGCAAATTGTGATGGTTGCACCGTGTGGCGCTGCGTGCCCTACCCCTCTCCCCGGCTCCACCTCACTGGCATACAGACTGCCAGGTTGGCAGCAGTTCACACCACCCACAAACATGCACCTCATCATGAATGAATTGGTTAGTTAAGTTTGTTGTTTTCACGTGCACCTCACGGACTGTTGTGTTCGGTCTGTCGAGACCGTGTGGTGCGGTTTATAAAGTGCTCGCATACAAAAAATCTGAACCTGGTTATTCGTGTTTGTGCTGTTTTGTTGACATCATTTAAGCCTCACCTTTGTTAGATGGCATTGGCTCCAGTACTTTCAAAAGCGATGTGGCGCTGCCCCCCCACTTTCAGCGCACGGGAGTATCGAGCACATTCAGCATATCTACTCTATTATAAATGTAAACAGAAAAAAATTATATTGCAATAAGCAGATAAAATACTATTGAAGAAGCTGATAAAATACTATAAAAAATGTCAGCCCGTTTACTCTGCTGAATGTAATGCACTACCTGACTGCAACATGTGAATGCACCTGTTAGTCACAGTGATCTCCTAGGTACAGCCAGTTGGCACCAGAGGCAGAGCATTGATTACACCTCTCAACAACTCATTGCTTGTAATCGTCAGAATCGAGTCAGTTCAGATGGTTTCTAATGTAGCTACTTTCTTTGCTCACGTTCCCCTTTCGCCTGCGTCCTGACATGTAAAAATGCGGAGTCTGTACATTTTATAAGAAAAAAACAAACACTGAACTTGTCCTCTATAACAATAGAATGATCAGATCCATAACTGACAAATAGCTATTCTTACATTTTGTAACCTGCATTTGTAGCTACTACATGTTAATTAGAGAGCTCCCTTACATTACATTATTAGATTGCTCGTTAGGTAGTATTATTTATATCAGGTCCTGGCTGGGGGCCTCTAGGTATTTCTATGCGCCTGGGGGCCACAGTCAGGGCCTGAGCGCAGATGTGCCTCTAGGCATTGCCTCTAATTGGGGACCCGATTTAAGTTGCCCTTTGAGTTCTTCAGTGTGTGGTTCACTGTTTGTGTTTGTACTCATCCTTTTAGTCTATTCGGTTAGGTTTGGTTAAAATAAGGTGACCACATTTTCAAACCCCCAAACCAGGACACTTGTGTAACGACACGTGCAAATGTATGCGCTTAGGCGTGCATGTTGGTCATCATGTGTGCTTGTGGTTGGTGGAGGGGGGGGGGCGCTTTGAGCTTTGTTGAGAGTTGTTGCTTTGCTCCGCTGTTCTAGTTGTTTGGTTCTGACTCGTATGTGGAAACATCACAGTATTATTATTATTAGTGTGGTGAAAACCGGGACAATTTGGCAGTGAATGTCGGAAACCGGGAGATATTAGTGTTTTACAGATATTTGTCGGGGCCCGGGACCCCCAACTTGAAACCCGGGACAGTTCTGGGCAAACTGGGACAGTCCAGGGCAAACCAGGACATCTGGTCACCCTAGGTTAAGAAGACCATTAAAAGGATGTTTGCCCTCAACTCTGTGCCTGTGTCCTGCCCTCCCAGATTCGGGACAATTTTCAGACTGGACCCCAAGAAAGGCCTCCGATATGGGCCAGATTTTGCCCCACCACTTCTGGCCCTGTGGTACCACCTCTGAGTTCTGCTTTAAGAAGGGAGGGGGTCTGATTCAAGATAGGACATCTGCTAGAGGAGGAGGGATGGTCTGCTAAAGGATGAATTTAAGCCTACTGGAGGAGAAGAGGAGGTCTGCTTGAGGAGGAGAGTTTCGCTATGCTGAAATCCAAATGTAGTTGTGCATTATCAAAATGAACTGTTTCCTCCTTCATACATGCTCTGTCTAAAACACATAAATCGGGACTGCGTAAAATAATGCACTTGGGAAATCCAAACGCTGCCTGGATTAAAATTTCAACTGACATTCTTCAGCCAAAATCCTCGTCTCGGGTGTCAGAAAATAGCAGCTCGAAATCGCTGTGGTCCAGCATCATTACTGGTTCAACATAAACACACTGTGAGGAGCAGGTGGTTGTGGGGGATTTTCAGGCTTCTATTTAATGTCTGGTGCCAATTAAGTGTAATACGGGATGTCAAAGCCACAGCGTTGCCCCTCAGATATCTGGTACCTAATGTTTGGGTTACAGATTCATTGTGGCATATGGTTTTTACTATGCAGCCCCGGGCTAAATTAGAGAAAGTTATTACCTCCGCCCTCCATTACCAGGGCTATGTGAGGGGGAGAGGAAACTACTAGATGCAAACTGTAGCCACACAGGACATTTAAATTCCTACCCAAATAAGACGCAGGGTTGGAAATGCACATGGTTTTCAGATTCAGTGGATCCTGATATTGTGGAGACCGGTACCTTTCTGCAATGTACCTCTGTACCGTACGCCTTACACATTGTTATGAAGGGAAATACATCCGCATTGGATACGGATGAGCTGATGGATGAGGGCCTATAAGGGCAATGACTGGTGACCAGGTGATGGATGAGGGACAATAAGGGTAGTGAGTGGTGACCAGGGGAAATCATCATCTTCATCCGCTTATCCATTGTCAGGTCATGGGGGCAACAGCTCCAGCAGGGGACCCCAAACTTCCCGTTCCCGAGCTATATTTGCCAGCTCCGACTGGGGGATCCAGAGGTGTTCCCAGGCCAGTGTCAAACTATAATCTTTCCAACTAGTCCTGGGCCTACCCCAAGGACTCCTCCCAGCTGGACGTGTCTGGAACACCTCCCTAAGGAGACGTCCCGGGGGCATCCCTACCAGATGTCCGAACCACCTCAACTGGCTCCATTCAATGTAAAGGAGCAGCGGCTCTACTCCGAGTTCCTCACGGATGACTGAGCTTCTCACCCCATCTTTAAGGGAGACGCCAGCAACCCTTCTGAGAAAACTCATTTCAGCCGCTTGTACCCGCGCTCTAGATCCTTCGGTCATGACCCAGCCTTCATGACCATAGGTGAGGGACAGAATGAAAATGTACTGATATAATGAATGCTTTGCCTTCCGGCTCAGCTCTCTTTTCATCACAACGGTGCGGTAAAGCAAATGCAATACCGCCCCGGTGCTCCAATTCTCTGGCCAATCTCCCGCTCCATTTTCCCTCACTCGCAAACAAGACCCTGAGATACTTGAACTCATTTAGTTGGGATAAAATCTCATTGCCTCCCCAGAGGAGGCACTCCGTTGGTTTCCTGCTGAGAACCATGGCCTCAGATTTTGAGGTGCTAATCCTCATCCCAACCGCTTCGCACTCGTTTGCGAACCGGTCCAGTGAGTGCTGGAATACACAGACCGATGATGCCATCAGGAACACATCATCTGCATCAAGCAGCAATGAGATCCCCAGCCCATTGAACTGCAACCCCTCCCCACCCTGACTACACCTCAATATCCTGTCTATCAACGTTACAAACAGGATTGGTGACAAAGTGCAGCCCTGGCAGAGGCCAACCCCCACCTGGAACGGGTCCGACTTACTACCGAGAACCCGAACACAGCTCTCACTTTGGACGTACAGGGATTGGATAGCCCTAAGAAGGGAACTACTCACCCCATACTCCCGCAGCACCTCCCAGAGTTTCTCCTGGGGAACAGGTCATACGCCTTCTCCAGATCCACAAAACACATGTAGACTGGATGGGCATATTCCCAGACCCCCTCCAGGTTAATTGCAAGAAAAGACCAGGACGGGTCTTTTGTTCCTCTTCAATCTGTGGTTCGACTATCTGCCAAAGACGAGGGTCTATATTGGAAGTGAAAGTTGCCAAGTGAAAGATGAGGGCCTATTAGGGCAATGAATGGTGACCAGATGAGGGATGAAGGTCCAGATGGGCAGTAAGTAGTTGCCCATGGGAAGGATGAGGGACTATATGGGCAGTGAGTGGCGGCCAGGTGAAGTATGAGTGTTTACAGGGTACTGAATAGAAACAAGGTGAAGGATAACAGAAAACAGGACAGTGACTGGTGACCAGGTGAAGGATGAGGGACTATATGGGTAGTGAGTGGTGACCAGGTGAAGGATGAGCGCTAACATGATAGTGAGAATATACAGGACAGTGAGCAGAGACCAGATGAAGGGAGTGGTGTTGATTATGTAGTCTATGATCTCATATGAAGTTGTTTTGTAGGTGGGGTAGCTAGTGGAACACAGATGGATCCCTGTGGTGAGTAAACTGATGGGGAAAATAATAAGCGCCTTTTTGGCTGTCTAGCTTGTAGGTTTATCATGGTTTCCTTTGAGTTTCTGATCAGTTACAATTTTGTGAAACCGTATATTATAAAAAACGGCATTGGTGATCCAATGTCCAGCATCACCAACTATTTTCCATCAAAAATACAACATACCTTGTCTTCTTTGAAGTCACATTGAGAAACGCTCATGGATAAAATATAATTTTGACTACCCATACTCCTTTTTAACTGTAAAACTCATCCAGGTGAAGAGATAGGTTCATCAGTTTGCTGAAGTTCACCAGTCTCCCACTCTGTCTCCCTGCTCTGCAGCAGTAAACTGAACCCCTATGTGTTAGTGAGTGGTCACAGTGGCTGTCACCACGACTGCTCCTTGACATACCGCGTGCTGTGTGATGAGAGTGATGCCAATCTTTGTGGCCCCAGTGCCACTACCTTGGCTTTGGAGCCTGTCTGTCTCCTATCCTGAAAACACTGGCAGCTCTGCCGGCTCCACTGTGCTGAGAGAGGGGTCCAGAAAGCCCCCAAGTAGAAATAAGACTAACGTTGTGTTGGACTTCTCCATCACTCCACAACAACCTAAAAGCCCTGCATGTCAAACAGTGCTGTACTTCACACACATTTTTGGCTCCGAAAGTAGTCATTTTATTTATTATTCTTTTGGAGTAATATGGCATTACTGTATGGCTACTTTTATAAAGATAGGTGCTTTGTCAAATGATATATCCCAGTATTTTGAAGTGAGCTATCAGCCGAGTGCATCTTAATGGTACTTTGTAAATGTCATCATTACGTAGATCCTCCGTTTATACATTATAAATATTTCACACAAAGATGTTACTGTCTGACGGGGCAGAACATGTCTGGAATCGTGAAAAAAGCCTCTTATACATGCAGAAGGCAAGTGGTGCCCACTTCTCTACGTCAAATGTCCTCCTGTGTCCCATTTATAATTTCCCGCAATGAAAAACCAACAGTCGTCCATTTTTGAGCAATTTAAATAATTTGAAAGCTCAGATTGAAAAAAAGGCTAATATAATATATTAATGAGTTTGCTCCACCTCAGGAAGTATTGTTGATTTGAAATAGTGCCCAGACTGTCAGGTAACAGAGTAAGAGTCAACCCTCCATCCAAAAGTCTAGACCACTTCCCATCAACATTTGCTATGCTCCTTCCCTCTCAAAATCAAGCATGAAATGGCAACTCTAAACTGGTAAAATAACACATTACGTCTGGCTCCGCATAGCTGCGGCTAACGTACAGTATTGGTATAATCAAGAAAGCAGGAAAACCTTTATGCTCCGCTCCCAATGAAAAAGCCCATTCACCAAACTGGCCTTCCAGTTGAGTGTCTCTGAGGACTTTTCATTTCTTAATGGCGATCGTATTTCAGCTACAGGCAAATGTTGT
Source organism: Esox niger (assembly GCA_016801105.1). NCBI lineage: Eukaryota > Metazoa > Chordata > Actinopteri > Esociformes > Esocidae > Esox > Esox niger. The sequence continues at coordinate 106,635 of JACXGJ010000156.1, forward strand.
TTAGTGAAGAAAGTGGATGAAAAAATAACCTCTCAAAATAACTGGCGATGACTTTGTTTAATGCTAGGAAGAGACACCGGCGCTTCACGGCAGCACAGCGTCTGTGTATACATACGAAGGTTTGCTGAGTGCAATGTCATAAACGAAAATCAGCTCACGTGGATACAAAATCAATCCATCATTTTTCATTTACAAAGAACAGTATTAATTAAATACGGGTCAGTACAAGCACATATGGCCTGAAATAATCAGCTCCAACTGACATGGAGATACAGAATCAAATTGCACTTTATAACTGCATTTTTAGTTTAAAAAAGGCAATCGTGTACTGAGGCAGCCAATTAGGGACACAGTATATTGTAATTTCTCTGGAGTTCAAGGCAAGTAGTTCAACAGTGATGGATCAAAAAGGGAGCACTGTCAGCACCTTGTCACTTGTGAGAGCAGATTGCTAGTTGTCAACATAGGCCTACTAAATATGTTCTAAAAACTATAGAAAATAAAACAGCACTCATTTGCGTACCAATATTTATCATTAATGGACTATGAATGTCTTTCAGACAAGCATTTTATGCAATACAGGGTAAAGTTCCTTATTCTGTTGACCCCAGGAATCTGTCCCTTTTTTAATGTCATCCAACAAATGTAAACTCATTGGTGTTTGTGTTGGAACCAGTGTTTTGTTCTGGTTATATGAAAAGATAACTATTCAACAACCGACAACAGTAGTGGGTTTGGAATCGAAGCTGCTTGCACAGATTACAAGACTTAACTTCCTGGCTGTCGTTTTCATTGTGACTCTGAATGACTGACTCCCCAATGTATTTCAAGCCTACTTGAATGGTAGTAGACTACAGGCTAAAGACACAACGGAAGGCTGGTTATTGTGGGGGGTAAGAGAAGGTAGGGAGAAATCCTCGAGTCCTCTCCACTAACCACGTGTTGGCTCTTCTAAACCACAGATGAGCTAAGAGTGACACCCACCGAGGGGGAATCTCAGGGCTTCAACCTGCAGCGTCGTAGTTTGCATTATGCCCTGTCACAGGAGCTTCCTGAGCCACAGCACCCCCCTTTGCTGCACATGGATCCCATCTCCACCGTGGAGATCCCAGCATGCTTTGGGGCCAGACAGCCTGGCTTTGTAATGTAAATACCGCTGTGTGGCATGCATGGATTACTCTGCTCTCAAATTAACTCCAGAGAGCTCAATACCACGTCCCCTCTCAATCCCTGACGGATTAACACTCATGTGCATGCACAGTCACACAGCAGACACACAGCAGACAGACAGCAGACAAACAGCCGAAACACAGCAGACAGACAGCAGACACACAGCAGACAGAAAGCAGACACAGAGCAAACACACAGCAGACAGACGACAGACAGCAGACACACAGCAAACAGCAGACACACAGCAGACAGACAACAGACAGCAGACACACTGCAAACAGCAGACAAACAGCAGACAGACAACAGACACACAGCAGACAGACAGCAGACTGACAGCAGACACACAGCAGACAGACACCAAATCAGATGAACAGGAAAATAATACAGAGCAAATGTGACTGAATATCCATGTAGTTATGTGCCAGACACAACTGTATGCAGTCTTCATTGAGAGCCTGAAACTCCACCAAAACATCTGCCCTCTGTGAAATGTCATGGAAAGATGTTTGCTGAGCTTCAGAAACCTCAAGAGGAAGTTGAATGTCCCTGCTCTCCCATAAGTGAACATGGAGGAGCATCTGCTCGGTGTCTCCCTCAATACATCCAAAATCCTGGCATAGGAACATTGTTCTTCCTCTGCACATCTTGATCCTCTGCTCTCAATAGCTAAGAAAACGTAAATGCAGCACCAAATCAACATGTCGTTAGTGGACATATGGACGGCATCAGCCCCCTCCAGAGGACCTCATCCTGCCCTGTAGAAGACGTTGGAGATGATGCCAGTATATGATGTGGCTGGAACAGAGACCACCTATTTCACATCAGCTCACACCAAGAAGTGGAACTAAAATACAGGAAGGAATAGGCCTTATCAGAAACACATGAGCCAGATTACAGGGAGATGAAGATGTAATATCTTGGAGAGAGGCTTCCTACTGAGTAGAAATGTATCACATATACTACATTACACCATACACAATATATTCTCCATTGAAAAGTTATAGGGGAGTTTTAGCCCAGTAAATGCCTCTCAATTAGGACATGTTATTTTTTTATTTTGTGGGCAATAATTTCCTGAAGTCTGCCAACCACAGAAATCACCAGATGGTGGGTATCTTCCCTGTTAATGTTCTGCCAGGCAACTACTGTTCTGCCAGGCTACTTCATCTTCAGTTCCTGATACGCCGGGGTCATTTGGCCTTCTGTTTTAACTTCAGCATATGAAAGACATGCTCAGCTGGTTTCAAATTCAATCAAATCAATGACATTTATTTTATAAAGCCCTTTTTGCATCAGTAGTAATCAGAAAGTGCTTTTACAGACACCCAGACTGAGAAAACTCCTTGGTTTCTCTAGCAGTGTGTTTGAGATCATTGTCCCACTGCATGATCAAAAGAGACAACTGGTTTAGTTGTACTTGAGCAGTCAACAGTTCTATACACTACAGTACAGTACTACAGCCTCAAATAAACACAGGCTTTTCTGACAGGTACTGTACGCCCTGGTGTCACTGGGAAGCAACTTAAAGGATCTTACACTGGCACCTAAAACATTCTACCATCACCAGCGACAGCACTTGTTTGATGGGGAGCACCATGTTACCTATCAGGCATACAACATGGTCAGGGAGTTCTTCCAACACAGGAGGCCATGCGTGTGTTTCGGCCTTAACGGATGCCTCTGGCCTAATGGGTTTCTCCTTATATCGTGAGAACGGATAATAGTATATGCACATGATGTAAATGTTGTTTATATTCATTTGTCATGGGGTAAAGATGTCGCAGTCCAAACATTATTAAGAAACAGCTGTGCACAAAATTGTCTAAATACATTTGATATCCTAAAATTGGGGGATTATGCACAAAACATGTCGCCACACAACATATCACAAAAAGTGTTGGAATGGTTCATCCGGATTAAAATACCCACAAAATAATCTGACAGTCTGCATTGTAACGCCATAACTGATACATTTAAAAAGATACAGAATCTATAGTGCTGAAATGTAGAGAAAAAGATGTGTCACTCTCCAATTACTTTTGGAGTTAGCTGTAGGTGAGGAAAACCGTAACACCACCATCGTTTCAAGAGAGGCAGCCGACATGCTAAAATATGCTCCGCATTGTGCTCTGTGTTACAAACCTGCTGACATCGAGGCTCACATCACAGTTGCTATAACCAGATGGATTCTGGGACGTTTCCCCTCTGTGTTTTACAGACAGAGAGGCATGGTCACGGCCAGAGCATGACAACGTTCGGACAGCCATGCAGTTGAAATAAACACAGCTAAATGAGTGAAATCTGGAAGTGGGACACTGGATGTTGACACAAATCATTTTGCCAAGCATAGTAAAAAGTGTAAAACGGGTCAGATTTTCTTCTCTGCTGATAGCACACAGACACGACTGGAGCACTGCTGTTTCCTCTCCTACCAGGCCAGCAGGTGTGAAAAGGGGTGAGTTAGGATGGGAGTTTATTGACACACTCACCACAGCAACTGTCTGCACGGGATCTTGCGTTGAGCCAAAAGCCCTTGGCTAAGCTATTACAACCCACATTGAAGGGAGCATCATTTTACCATGGACTGTGTTGGGGTGGGAATAGAACAGAGGGCAATGAATGAATGTGACTTTCTAACTACATTTTCCATGTTATGGTTTTAGAGTTGCTGTGTGGGTGTAACAGAAGTAGTTAATTTGGATATGAAATGAAGGTTTGCTCTGTATGTTGCATGTTCTCAAAACACAGCGAATAGCTTATGTTCTCCAAAACACCAGATGGTTTTCAAAGAAAGTCAAGAAACTAACATTGTGGTTGTATTACTTATTTATACTGAGATGCAACAGAATACTTTGAAAAATTTGTCACATACCGCAATAGTATTCTGTGAAAATACATTGACTCGTTTTGTATTTCGCATATCATATTTCACATGACAGTGTTCAATATGGGAATATTCAGCCATTAAGTTGAATTATTAAGTGGTATCTTTGTGATTTTGAAATATTCCATTCGGAGTAAGGATAAGTTCTGCCATTCAATGCATAAATTATGACAAATATAAAGGAAGCAAAGCTTCCAGTTTAAAGTGACAACAAAGTTAAGCATTCTGTGGAGAGATCAGACGTCAATTGCTTTTCTTCAATGGCTAAATAGAGAAAACATCAGTCTGTGGAATTTAAGGAAACTCTGTCTGAACATGTAACAAGAATAAAATAGAATGTAAATATGGAATTTAAAATGAATACATATGCAATTATTACCAGGTTAATTCAAAACATAATTTACATATTGTATATACATGGTACGCCTGGTGGCTTGCACATAAAAACATCTGGCAGCAGTATTTTAGAATAATATTCGGTTATAGAGGTAGGTTGTAAACCACAATATAAAGACAAGTTTCAAGCTCAATGTTTAAAAAGTTCCTTTTCAAATGTAGAAAACTGAGGCAAGGCAGAACATAGTGACTTTATTGCCACTCCATTTATTCCCGTAGCAACATATAGATGAAGCGCTCCATTAATGAAAACCGCATTGGGAAAATGGATGGAGTGGAGGGGCGTGTATGCCCACTTTACTCTGTCGGTATTATGAGACCAGACAGAGGAATTTCAAATAAATACAGGATGCCACAAAAATGTACACCTCTCTGTGAAAAAGAACTCCAGTGTACTAGCTTAAAGACCATATTCATTATGCCCTGACCTTATAATATACCTTATAATGTGATTACATTTTAGCATGATAAATTAGGATACATTTTCTACAAAAAAACTTTTTTTTCTCCAAATGATTATCCTTAATGGATGCTTTTTTTCTCTCTGACTGTTACTTAGACTTGGTTTGGGAGCAAGGAGAATGCTGAAAGAAAGGCTTCCCTGTTGAGGTGCACCAACACGCATTTTATAAGACTTTGTACCGCAGGCCAAGGGCTGTTTCAGGGCCTATGGTGTGAGGGCTCAGAGCCATAGGCACCCACACACACACACACCCACACACACACACACACACACACACACACATTTTAATACTCACACACAAACACGCACCAACACATGCAGTTACCGTAGCTGACTGGAACATATGCACACTACACACACACACACACACACACACACACACTCACACACACACACACACACATGCATGCACAAACGCACACGTATTGTCTATGCAAACCAATATGATCCACATACAGTTTTACTTCTTTCAGGTCGACAGTCACATTATAGCCATCCATTACTATGTCTGGCATAGGCAGGCAAAGCAAGATACACTCACGTTTGACTCTGCTGTTGTGACCGTTGTTATAGTAACCTGAAGTAACTGCATTTCTTCAATTTCACAACAGCTTGAACAAGCCAATCAAGCAAAGCCAGTTGGATAGAAGAGGTTCTTGCGAGGCGGGTGAAAATAAATGTTGGCTACAATGTGGAGATTGCAAATACCATACAAGTCTATTTGGTTTAATCTCAGTTATATCCATCCTTTGCTTTTTGCATCGTCCCATTCACAAAAACACACACAAACACACACAAACACACCCCATGCCCCTCTTCCCATATACAATCACAATAGCAAAGATGAAATCTCTTATTCCTCTCTGAAAACAGGCACTTTGAATTTACTATGTGCATTTTAGGTTCATTAACGCTAACTTTGTAACAACAACATTGTGATGATTCAAATGTGTATCATGCAGAGAAATGTACCGCACTAAATAGATTATCAATGAACATTGATACCGCTAGCGGTGTGTGGTACCGCATTGTGTAACCACATTCCGCTAGCAGCTAGCCGCAGAGTCTCATACAGCACTAGTCGTCTAGTCTGTGTTTTATCTACTGTAATGGACATTGAAACAATTATATAAGGAATTGGCAACGTGTTCTCATTCCGAGAAATAAGGTAGGCGTATTTTCAACATCTGAACAAAGCAGACAGGCTACGCTTATCAAACATTTGGATACAGACCAACGGGTGTATTCATAACAATTCAAATGTTCTACTTTCTAGCTAGCAATTGTGCAAGATCCAAATGGCTTTAAAGTATACATAAATTGGCGACTCACTAGCATGTGGGCTTGTGCTTGAAATATTATGAGGCCTGTGATCATTTTCTATAATGGCTTTTACAAGACTTTGGTTGATAATAGAAAACGCACATTATGGGTCTTGTGAATATGTTCCAACATGGGCTTTTTAAAGGCCAGAAAGACATATTAGTGGTAAATGCAGAAACAACAACAACAACAACATTTTGTTTAATTTCAATTTAAGGGAGTTTCAAAGTATGACTGAATAATTAAGAATTAAGAAACCTTGGAGTTCATCTAGAAATCCATTGCATTCCTCAAAGAATGTGCACCTTTGGTTAGTAGATGGAAATTTGGAGGAACCTCAGTATTTCCATTAATCCAATTTAACATAATATAAATGAAACGCTTGAATACGATATGTGTTGTAGGATTTTAGGCCTGATGACAAAAGATATATTAAAATTTTATCTTCGGCACTGTTCAATCAATACTAGCACTTAAGATAGAATCTGACCTTGTTTACTACCAATTTTTTAACTTGCATTACAGGTTCTTCTCTATGTCCCCTGAAAATGTGATGCATACGTTTGTTGGCCAAAGCACCTACTGTAGGGTGAAATGTAGAAAAGTGTTCCCAGATTAGCAATGTGCCAGAATATGCTGGCACTAATACTGTATCCAGAACCTTGAGGGGATTTCACCTCACATTCATTATAAAATGTGAGGTCTGTGCTATATTGGATTCCAGTGAGCTAGTACTACATGTTGTATATTCTGTAAGATGTTCTCAAAGATAATAAGCTATCTAGCAAACTCAAGCTATTTAATATGCATGCTTTGCTTTCCTAATGTTACAGTAATAAACAATAGTGTGAATTATGTTTGGAAGTTCTTAACAGTGCATGTAATTATAATACTTTCTTATTTTATGTTGTATCATATTTTCTCTCAACTGGGCGAGACAGGAAAGAAAGCAAGACAGCATTCAGATAGAGCTTTGCAAACCTCACCCATTCTCTAAGACGCCCCATATTAATGGAATGTCTTAGAGTAGTTCTGGCAAAGATCAGGTCACGTTCATTGTCAAACTTTTTTGGTAGAACTTAAATTCATGAGGAGTGTGTAATATAATATGTGTTAGCTGAAATTAATAATAACATATATATAAATATTGAAATTACAATTATAGCTGGAAACTGCAGATTTTTTATGGAATATCTTGATAGGCGTACTGTGTTCCGATTGCATGTTGTGTTTGCTAATCCAAGAGGCTAATTGATCAGTACAAATCCAATCTTGAGCAAACACGATTGACGTGAAGCTACGCAGTAAAAGCTATGAGGAGCATGTGTATACGATATGAACTTCACCCCGTTGAGGTCCCCAACACACCGTAGGCGCCTGCGTATTTCGCTCGTTCTACTAGTCGCTTGGAAACCGGACTCACTTGTTCTATTGTAATATATAGAAAATGATGAAGTTCCCTGACAACTTTACTGTCAACAGTTCAGTCATCAATATTTCAACTCAGCTGCTGTGGAGCAACAAGGTCATGGTCAGGAATTTCCGCCTCAGCACGGGACGGATCTTGTCATCTAAACCAGCCCCACAGATTATTAAAGGGCACAAATACACTGTTACAGCAGTCTAAGGGTGGTAGAGGAAGGAGCTCATCCGTGTGGAGAAACAAAACCTGAGCTTGAGGAATGCTAGTAGGCTATGCCTAATTAACAATATATTATTAAAAACGCTTCAGAATTGAATCCCTTCCCAACACAAAAATAATCAGATCTGAACCTTTACAGAAAAGTTCCTTGAAAACCCATAAAGAGAAGTTATTCTTAACAGCAGAATGTTCTTCCACGTTTCTTTACTTTCAACAGGATAGGTGATGGAAGAGGAAAATTAATAAGTTTGGTGTTATACCAACAGGTCACTTTCTCCCTTCCTTTCTCTTTCCAGTTGCCTCTGTGTGGTCCTCAGATTATGCTATTTCATTGCATGTATGTTATCTGGAGCCTGTGCTTCCAGCTACAATAATTGTGATCTTAAACTCAGAACTTTAGCAGAATAATCTGAGGATACATTCAGATGGTTCCCTCTCTCCACCTCACTCTCTCTCTCTCTCTCTGTGACCGACCTTTCAAATTCACTTGTCAAACGTTTTACCTAGCATTGTTGAATCACTTTCCAAAGACCATTATTAGCTACAAATGTTAGCTTTGGGGTGATCAGACAGACATGTGTGTCTTACGAGATCAGCACCTTTCCTTGGTCTTAGAGAGACAAGCCAGATGACCCACCTGGTTGTGAAAGACAGGGCCCTCACATGTTAAACTATCATCATTACATTATGCCAATTGGGCTCTGGTGGGGCCCTGTCATACCAGCGGGTCAATGATCATAATGGACTCTGCTGCTCCGCCAGACAAAAACAAGACCTTTCGCCATTAATGGAAGAATCTCATCCTCATGCTGTGTGTACTTTGCTGTGCGTCTGTCCGTGTGTGTGTTGTGTGTGTGTGTGTGTGTGTGTGTGTGTGTGTGTGTGCGCGTGTGTATTGCGTGCGTCTCCAATGCCCAGATTAGACTTAAACATTTTAGTTGCGACACTGGATCTTGTCAGAGTTGAGAAAAAGTGAGCAGTTGGATAAATCGTTCATCAGCGGTCAGATTTCCGTTTAGATAGTTTTTACCTTGTAACTGTTGCCATATGTTTAATATCTGGTAAAAATGTAATCACGCTCAGTAAAATGTCTCAATTTTCACTTTCATGAGGATAAATTATCTTATTTCTGCTGCTTCTCAGTCTTACTGGTAATTGCCATTTGATAAGTCTGAAAAGACATTACCACATATCATTGTATCAATAGGTGCAGTAAACTGATATCCCTTGTTGGACTGATGATCAATCATCAACTTTCATACATAAACAAATAAAGCTTCCCCATTACCAAGGCTTGGCAACAACATTGCAAAGCCGTCTTGTAAAAGACTCAATATATATTTTACATGAGAATGACATTTGTCCTCTTTCTCTTTCGCTGAATGCAGACAGCTTGGCTCGTCATGTACTTGGACAAGACTGAGACACAAGATCTCCCATTGGAATCGCAGCCAGTAACAATTTTGCAATGCAAAAAGACTAAAGCAACGCGAAAAGACCAGCGATTGTTTCCAACAAAGGACACGTGCATAGTCATGCATGGAGCAAATGGCATCGCCGAAACAAAACACGCCGTGTTCTCTCACACAGCCGGCATGGCGGATTGACCGGTGCATTGAGACGCCAATGTTTCAACATTTCACCATGAGAAAAGTCAAAAAGCCAGGCAGCTCATGCTCCAGCCCAATAAAGACGTCCCATCAACTTGTTAGGCCACAGCTGGTTGGCCATCATTAATAACGGGAATAAAGAGCTCATTGTGTGGGGTCCGGTTGGTTTGGTGGGGGGGCGTCCCAGGGACAGTGTTTTGGCTTGTCACTGTGGTTTCGACTTTGGGGCCACATTAAAATGTGTCTGTGGGGGGGGGGGGGCTGAATGCTGTGCAGCTGGGCCTGAAGCTGGTCAGGCTGTGTTGGGTGACAATAGGTTTGGGAAGGCACCCGTCCAGTCCACCCCCGGGATAAGGCCATCTTTGTTGGCCACAGGTGCCTGCTGGCTCCACACCACTGAGGCGTCCTGATGGCATTGTGCTCCCTGGTTAATTATGCATGCGCCGTAACAATTAAAGTCATGAGTTTCCTGTCAGACCTCTGAGAAATGGAGGGAAAACACAGAGACGTCTGCAGCCCGTCTGTAAACGAGCCAAGTGTCTTGGCTCTGAACGCACAGTTTGACCAAAATGGGTTCAGTGAAAGAAATTGTGTAAGAACAGAGTATTGCCATTCTACCAAGGCCCACACTAATAATGAAAACATTTTTAAAAAAATTAAACAGTCACTGACATAAGCAATGAGAGATCTGACCAAGATTTATTTTAGCTGCATCACATCAGATTTACTCAGAGAGAGAGTAAAAAAGCAACAAAATCATCTAATTCAGGGGAAAAGTTGCTGAGTTGTTCTTAAAAAAAAAAAAAGAGTTTAAAAAAATGTTTGCCAAAAACATTGCTTCCCTGTTTTTTCTTTGCGGTCCTCAAATCAAGCATCATTTTTGTTTTCTCAAACTGGTTGCCAGATCAGACGCCACACACGGCCTTCAATGGCTGCATTCATCCTGGAGGAGTCACGGCGAAATCCTGTTGAATTCTCTCCTCACTGATGCGCCTCTGGATTCTACGCCAAATAGATGTACACTCTGACCCCCACTGCCATTGCTGCCTCTCTTGCCTCCCACTGGGTTTAGGCAGTTGGCCATCCCTCCAACATCCCTCCTTCCCAAAAGCAATCCTCCTCAGGCCACATCTGCAACCATGAGGCACGGTGAAGAAAGGCGTGGCATCTCTCTCCTTTGACAGGTTGGGTTTCCAAAGCAACGCCAGCTAGGTCTCGTACGACTCAGCCGCCCCACGGTCGGACCACCAATGTCTGTGTGTTTGCTGAGGGAGGAAAAATGTACTTACTGTGGGTGCTGCCAACTTGTTTTAATTCATCAAGCGTTTGATACGGGGTCTATTTCTATCAGAAATTAATTGCTGGCGAGTTACGTCCTCACTCACAACATTTTTTAAATGTTGATCAGGTATTGCTTCTCAAGGAAAATTAACACTGTGAAATGCAGCAAAAAACAGGAGAGGTATTGTGTTTCGAGGTTTGTATGTTGTCGGGGAGAGCTTGTTGCTGCTTCTAGGTGGCCTGCGGATGGAATCAGAGTGGTCAGTTGATTTGTTGTCCCAAGTTCTGCTCAAGTTTACAGAGGTTGGAGAAACATTTTTTTTTCCATTTTTGATAGGAAAAGACTATAATTGCTATGGGCTGAAGCCAAAAGGGACCATGGCTCTCGCTATTCCTCTTTTAGATGTAAAGCAGTTGTAAATATGTCTTATTAAATCCATAATTACACTAAGTGTAAATCCTGGAACCACCTTGTCTCGAACCTTTCCACTTGTGAATCTAGGGACACCATCACTGGATGAGTAGCCTCACACTCCTACACAAAACAGAACGTATTCAAAGGAAGCTGCCTCCATTTGTGTGGGAGTGGATTGGGCACATGGAAGGTGGAGACTTTTAGCTCCACAAACTCTGTAGTGGCAACGGGACGTTGTTTGGTCCGGTTGCTGGGTAGGAATCAGACCGTCGGTCCATACATCCTCACCTCTCTTGGCCTGAGCGAGTCAAGGTCCGTTTGTGGTTGATATAAATGAGCATCAGGAGGGCCTTCACAGTGTCGACTTATACAGCAGAGAAGAGGAGCAAGACAGGGAGAGTGACAGAGAGATTGGGGGGCCGAGATTAAAAAGGAGAGGGAATCGTGACAGAATGAGAGACAGGTGGTTAGAGAGAAAAACCCAGAAGGACAAAAAGAAAAGGAGAGAGGCAGACAGAGAGAGAGAGAAACAGAGACTGACAGGGAGAGAAAGACAGAGAGAGGAATAAACAGAGGGAAAGACAGAGGCGCATACACACAGAGAGAGATAAAGTGGCTGACAAAGGAAAGACAGTGAGGTACATAGAAAGGCAGAGAGAGATGGGGTGGTTTTATAGAGAGATCCAGGATAAAAGGGTAGTGAATTGGACATGGTTTTAATGATGGACTATGTCACAGGGGTGGTCCGTCTTCAAACAGACAACTTCACCAATCATGATGCATGCAGACATGCAAGCAGACGTGCAAGAAGCTCTTAAACAAAAGCCTATAAAACATTTGCCTTAGTTACTGTGAAGGTCTAGGTAAACCAGCCATTTGGCAAAACCCAGGTGATTAAATAGGGAATTGTTTAGAAAATCATTATACCTTTAAAAACCAGTGTGAAATATTTATTTGAAATAACAAAAAAAAAAAGTATTTTCCTGAATGGGATGCATAGAAATAGTACATACAGAACAAATCTACCGCTTGAACTCCAATGAGAATGACAGATCTACAGAATTACTCGGATTTCGGTGTTTACTTTGTTCTGTTCCACATTAAGTTCAATTTGCCATTCAGGTTGATACAGTATTCAAGGCACTGATTTAGGTCCTCTCGGTGAAAACAGTCCATCATTGAAATGAGACCCTGTCATTGCCAAGGTGCTGGATATTGAGACCAGGAAGGTACAGCAGAGACAGCAAAAAGACCGTGGGAGAGAGATGGAATGATATTTTCCAGAGATTGGATAGGTTAAACAGAGGTAAACATTTCAGATGCATTCATTACAATGCAAAGAAATGGATCACAGACACAAATCGGTCAACAAGTCCTGTTCATCTAAATGAAATGATTGTAGTAAAACTACTCAAAGTGTAATGACCAGGCCGCTTTCAAACTATCATATCACATATTAGGCTGAATCCATGATGTGGAGCTGAGATGTTTAGATCACAGAGATGAAGGGGAAAGTTGTCATCTTCCACTCACCACCACACTGCATGAGTCCTGACCAGTGACCCAAAATATGTGAACCTGCCTGACCTCTGACCCCGGCCTCCAGCCACCTAGTTTTTTTGCCTTAGGTGGCCACAGTCCACAAATGAATAGTGGCTGGACACAATCATCTGCCTGGGGGAGTCAGTGACTGACCAAGAACAAGCGCTAAGTGTTCGGGCTTGCTTAAATTGCGCTATTGTATCCAACAAATTATTTTGTGCTGTCAACTTGCAGATATTTACAGCTCGAGGTGCCACATTGTGAAGTAGCGTGTATCAGTTTGCAATGGAGTCCCCCCTCTGTCGGAACTGGATGTACTTCCTGGGGCGGTGCACATGCACATTGCTTGATTGTTCCGCGATTGACGGCCAAAATCCGTCTGAGACCTGTCAAACGCTATGGAAATGATCATGCAAACTGAAATAAATCAATCTAGTGTTTTACTCTCTCTCACAAGAAACAACAAGTCCTTAAACAAAGAGCCAGGATCAATGGCTGTAGAGAAGCACCCTGCTAAGAGGGGAGGTTGAGAAGTCTGTCCCCCCCAGCTGCTCTCACACCCCCCTCCCCAGCAGCTGACAGGTTGGCTCGCCTCCCAATGTATTTAGAAGGAGATCAAATGCAGGAGCTCTGGGCCTTCATTCTGTGTTGGCAGGCAATTTAAACCATGAAATATTTCCCAATTAGTAACAAATTACTTCTTTGTTACTCCTTTTGCAATTCAAAAGTAACACACTTGCCGCAACGCATACCTTCTCTACTCACAACACTTAGCATGTTCTATACAGTCCGTTTCTCTCATCTCCTGGGCAATTTCTGTGGTTAATGAATGTTCATGTTGTTATGTTGCTTTATGTGGTTGCTAAACTAATACTCACATCCCACTGTCGCCTGGCCTCTGAAGCTAAGGAGTGTTGTCGAAGTGAGTCGCTGGATAGGAAACTAGATGCTTCTTTAAGGGATGTTGGAGGGCCAGTCAGGGGTCCTCTTACTGACACTCTAGCTGGTCTAAAGATCCAACACCAGTACGCCAGTGCTGTGAAGAGGGCAGTGTTCTGTGTATAATGGAGAAAAGGTAAAAGATCATTCATATTAAAAAGCTACTTATTTATTTAATAGACTACCTGTCAACAATGATGTGTCTATTGTTTAGAAACAAATTTGGATGCTCAAATCCTGATTAGTGACCAGATAGCACTTGTATGTAACCCGGGGGGTGTCCCATGAGTTCTGGTCTCACCAAGCCCAGAGCACCATGGGCTGAAACGCTGTGCTTGGTCTTTTCCCACTGTCTCTGTTGAAAAAGCATACATGCTCATAACCTGTGTCATTTCATGCCGGTTTTGAGTTGTCTGTGTATGTACAGTATATAAAATGTTTTGCGAAAGTATTCAAACTCATAACCAACACTGATGTTCAGAATTTCATTCATTTTATTTTGAAACAGACACACACAGTAAATTGTTGTATGGTGACATTCGTTTAATGCCGGGAAATAACTGTGTGTAAAAAAAACTGAACTATGTTGTATTCATTATTCATAAGTATTCATAAGTATTACCCCAAAATATAAATATTCATTAAGACCATTTTTTGATGTAATTATAGATCAAGTTATTTTGTTAAGTATGTTCCAGATTTGCACACTGATATCAGACCATTTTTTTGGTAGATTTGCTCCAGCTTTTCTTAGGTTGCTTAAGGAATGCCATTTTTAAATAGTGCCTAAGATTCTCAATGTGATTGAGATCAGGAATTGACTGGGCCACAGGACATGTAACCTGTACTTGGGCCACTCCGATGTTTCTTTGGCCTTATGCTCAGTATCAATATCCTGCAGAAAGGTGATTTTCCACACAAGCCTCCGATTTGTAGAGGATTGTACCTGGATCTCTTGCCATATATCCCTGTATTTCCCACCATCCATTCTTCCTTGAATTGGAACATGGAGCACTGTCCTTTTTGATGAGAAACATCCCCACAGCATGATGCTACCACTTCTATTTTTCCCTCTTGGGACAATGTGTAATAAAGAATATCATACTAGTACTCTATCTTCCGCAGCACACAAGAAGATATTTCTCAATTAAAACAATATCACCTTAATTTGAGTGTCAGTGTTTTAAAATATCAAACAGAACATTTCAATGTACCATTACTAATTCGGTAAATTAGGATAATTGATCTGAGCTGCCTTTTTCCACCTCAAGGTAATAACAAATCTCATTTGTGATATTTGATGTATGTACTTGTGAAACATCAGTCAAGCTCAGGGAATGTAAATGTTTTGTTGAAACAGTGGTGTGTGGAAAATACATTTTAAAATGTTGATTGTTCAGAAGAACTGATGATGATTGTTCACTATATATTGTTTTTTCTGAGACTGCCCTAACAAACTTCATGCTGATGTTGGGTTATTTTAGGCAGCGCCCAGATGACTCCCATTCACATCTTGAAATACTGCAGGTGCTAGGTGAAGCAGAACACCAGTGGCTCTGATGTCACTGATGAGGTGAGTATTGAGGTCACTAGCAGGGACTTGAATGTTCCCCTAGAGGGCTGTGGGTAACTATAAAGTTGTTACCAGTGGGGAATCTTACAGGGAAAGCCTGATCCATTCCAGAGCTGTGGTTAGTCATGTGACTGGCCTTGGGACATGTTAAAGCACCTTCTTCATTACATTGCTGGTCATTGACAAGCCCCAAGAAAATTTCACACCAATGTATTACTTAAAAATACCAAAGGCGGTGTAGTATATGAAGTGTTTGAAATATCATGGGCACTGCAAACGGAATCAATCAAGATGTTGACCATTAGGAAGAAAATAATAATGAAAGGATGAGGAGAGTGGGAGAGAAAAGGAGAGTATAGAGTTTAACCTTTGACTATCTGCCAGGTTCTAGAATTCAGATCTTCAGCCTGGCCAGTGGTTTCATACCAAGTTATCACCTACAGGCCTCTTGGGAACTGGACATATTAATAATATGTATCATTTTACTGACCCTGTGAGACCTCTGACCCTGATGATGCCTCGTTTTCACTGGTGCCAAACACTGGTGTTTTATCCTAAACTCTAGAATCTGTTCAGTTTCCATTAACAGAAACCAGTGCCAGCCAGCCAGTAGGCCCTGACCGAGTTGTCTGGCTCTCACTTGATGCGATGCCCCGGACTTTAGGATTAAGGCGGGTTTTGCGTGTTGATACGTTACGTGCTGTAAACACAGCGTATTATGCTATTATAACAGCAATGTGTATCATTTGCTTAGGCATCTCGTACTGGTATTCATCCATTCACAGATCCCTGACGAACTAAAGAAAATAAAGCTACAGTACAGGGAGGCAATGACACGCAACAAAAAGAGTTGGAATGACCGAAGGTGGTATGATGCCATTGATTAAATAGAAGTACGAAGCGGTAAGGCGCTATTTTGAACTAACTGAGCATGGCGTTATTGTTATTTTTATTTTACCAACAGAAAAAAATTGCCTTTTGTTGTTCATAACCGGAAAGCCAATTGATATTGATAGCTCACTCTTTACTTCCATCTCACCTTAAGTCCTTGGTATAAAATGTACAGTCGAAACAGGAAAGTCTAAAGCCAACATTAGCATAAATCACTGGTGTAGCTCCGATACTGGGGTAAAGCACCAGTGGAAACGTGGTATCATGAGGGACCTGACATTGTATTGTAGAACTAACAGAGAGATTGTGGAGACCACTATTACCAGGACTAAAAGGTCACAAAGGAAGAAAAAGTCAGTCAGTAACATACCTAAAAAACAGAATATCACTATATTTTACTGTAACATCAAGTTATATCAAAGAAACAAGCAGTAAGACATCATCAGCACCAGTCCATTTCTCCGAGACCCTGATCAGAGTATTTCAAACGTTGAGTCACAGCACAGCCTTTTCTTTCTCTATCATCACAAAGAAAAGCAGGGAAGAAGAAAAAGATTATAAAAGCCTTTACATGCAATCAGTCCAAATCTGAAGTAATATCCTTTACATTAAACCAGCCCACCACTCTTGCGCCCTAATGGCTCTCAGGGGTCCGCTAGACTTGATGGCCGTTGCTGTGGCAGGCCGATATTGCATCATGATTCATGACAGATTGTGCTTTTCACAGGACCGTATCCCGCCCTGAAAGCATAAGCTGGCCACGGCACCCAGGCACCGTATGCACACAATGGTGGGCCTGTGACGGGTTGCCGGGCCTCACTCTCTGACCAGCCCCGGCGGAGGTCTATATCTGATCAGCTGGGCCACTTACCCTGGGCTCTGTGGAGATGGCTGTTTATTCCCTGGACCTCGCAGTCATAATAAGCCACCCGCATAAATAATCTGCTGCCCTCTGGAAATATCCTCCAGTCAATTAAGAGGAGCTCAATACACAAGAGCTTTACTCTCTTTCTCTCACTCCGTCATTCTTTCAATCTCTCTCTCTCTCTGTATAATATCTCTCTTTTGATCTCAGTACTCTCTCCCTCTCATCGTTGGTTAATCTCCCTGGGCGATCGGCCGGGTCGCTGGTCTATATGGTCGCGTGGACCACCAGTGTCAACCGTTTTCTTCTTCTCTAAGCAGTAGTGTTGGTGGGTGGGAGGTGCATGCATGCAACTGTGTGTATGTGATTATGCGTGTGATTTTGGGGGTGCACACTATCGAGCGTGTGTGTGTGTGTGTGTGTGTGTGTGTGTGTGTGTGTGTGTGTAAAGTGGTTATGGAATAGACCTGGCAGCTGTCCCACTCAGGACATTTGACCTTGGAGTTTTTTTTGTGGAGTGTGTTTTTTTCAGACTCACTCTTTTCCTTTAGCAGAGGCTAAAAGGCTCAAAAGGGTGGAAAGAAAAATATTTTCTTAAGTCTCCTTGACGCCAGGTTGCATAAAAGGTTCCAAAGCCGTTTGCATCAAACCTCAACCGTTGAAACCACAAATTCTGTTTTTGTAGCCATAAAACTGCCCCCACCAAAAAAAGAATAAAAAAAGAAAAGGAAAAAAGAAAAAGATTTCCATTCAGTTGATTCTTATACATTTAAATGAACTGGAAAAAAATTGGTTTACACCCAAAAGGAAAACATTCAGTTAAATATATTATACATGTGAATGGGTATGCTTGTGAGTTTCAAACGTTTGAGATTAAGAGATACAAATATAATAATCATATTTGATCATTATTATATTCACTGCTTCGATCTACAGCCACCAAATTATCCATAAAAGATCCAGCTTGTCGACCTCCTCATCAAAAGTGTTTCCCATGAAAAGCTTGTTCCAAAGCTGTGTTGACAGCCGCCACTTTAAGGACATCCAAGGAAGTGCAGCGGTGGAGTGGGGACGTTTCCGGGTCAAGGTCACGTTGTAGCTGCAAGGCAACTCCTCCCTTGTCTTTGTTCTGCAGGGATCACAACAATGGCCTGGGCAGCACATTGGCCGTGATCATGTTGCTCTTTGGAGGGTGGTGAGGTCAGCTCAGTGCATCAATGGAGGCACGCTACCTGCCCTCCAGGACATCCTCTCTACACAATGCTGCAACACAAAGCCACAAATATCCTCATCACAGAACTCAGCTACCAGGGCCACGGGATGTTTGCACCGTTTCCATCCAGCAGACATGAGCATCATAACCAGGCCTGACGGACTGAGAAGCGCTTCTATCCCACAGATTGTGAAAACGAACTACCTTTGCAGCTCTGGGCTCTGTTGTGCACCTACATTAAAACCCTCTAGCACACTGACACTAGGCACCACCAGAAATGTGAAACAACATGGTCAACAAAGTCGTACAGTATTCAACTTAAGTAAGATGGCAAGTACACCACGTTTCCTTATTTATTTGGAATTTCACATGTTTGTTTAATGTTTAATTCACTTTATTGACCGCACTGTTAAGGAGCCAATGCACATTTACTCACCCACACTTAGGGTTTCTCAGGGATTGCCAGATACGCAAAAAATACCTTTCCAATCCATATAACTGATGAGTGAAATAGGACAGTAATATCTGCTCTAATGTGTAGGAGACGGATAAAGGCTGGAACATTGAGCTGCACTCGGGGGGGGCCTTTGAGGGTCCTTGTTTACTGATGCAGCCTCTCTATTGATGTGCCAATGGTCTCTGTGTGGGGGGCCGTGGGGTTGTTTAGGGTCCTTTCACCCTGCTCCATCTGTGGGCAGGGCAGTGCAGTGGAGCAGGTCATTGATTACAGGTGTGTTTTTACAGTATGGTCGGATGCACAGTAATGTCAGGTTATCTGCCGAACCTGTCATCAAGGGGATGGATGAAGAGGAAAGAGGAAATGGGTCTGCCTTAACAGATTATGTATTGATCACCCAGTCAGGAAGAATGGCTCATGATTTACATCGGGCAATAGCCTCCAGATACAGAATAATAACTCCACTGAGAATGTGTATTCATACTTCAGTTCAGTCCAAGCTGTGCGTCCTTAGCTCAGAGCTAACGGTGATATTACTTGCACATTTTGAAGTTGGCGAGCATCAATCTTAGCCTAGGGTTATCAAATCCATGTACGAACACAGGCTAAGACATCCCAGGTATAGGAACAATGAAGTGTGAAAAGGCCTAAAGAGATCACAAGGAAACATATAATATAACGAGACCATATAAAGTGCATGAACCTCAATCCCTCATACATACTGATTGTACCATAAAGTGGACCACCCCAAGAACATCGGCGCCAGATCACACGTAGAGATGGAGAGAGGACTCAATTGAGAGAGAACATGCTTTTGCCATGGAAATCACCACTGAAGCCATCCGCCGTTTATTAATCTAGTCAACCAGCCAGTCAATATCATTACAAAGATGGAAGCAAGTACTGGTGCTGTCCAGGCGCTCCAAAAACCCTAAAGGGCGCACTGTCTTTCTCTGTGAGCTAAGCTTCACAGAATAAAGCTCAGATGCATGTGAATGGTAAAGGTCACGACCATACAGGCAATCGTCCATTGTTCATGTTATTCTTAATATGTACGTGTGTGTGGGTGTGTGTGTGTGTGTGTGTGTGTGTGTGTGTGTGTGTGTGTGTGTGGTATGATTCACAGAACCGCGCCTGGTCATCACATATCTCCTCTTTAGCATAGCATGAATGAAACACGCATCACGGCCGAGAAAGTGATGACTGACAACCTAGTTTGGAACATGTGTGGGCCCCCATAAAGGTTCCTCCAATAATCAACTCCAATGGACTGCCAATGATCTGCAACCCGGTCAGATCCAAATGTCCAGCTGTAACCTGTTGTGTAGCGTGAACGCATTCTCAATGTCCAGCGTTGACATGTTTAGAGAGGGACCACACAGGGCTATTTGGCCCTGCCGGGCTGATGAACGCCCCAACTACCAGTGTGTCAACACACCTTATGGAAAACCACAGAAATGCTGGCCACTTTCAATGTTGTCTTAAAGCCTGGCCACCGTAGCGCCGCCACATTAAGTCTTGTTTGTCAACACAAACTATTCAAAGAAATGTTCCTTGCCCTGATCTCTAATCCTACACAGAGATTTATGTCCTCCTGTCTAGTCAACTGCTGACTGTTAAACTTCCTCATTGTAAAAACTCTCTGGCAGAAAGGGTCAACTCCATATCTAAATTGAATGAATGAATATGAGAAAATATATAAGGCAAATAGGTGTAATCCACACAGTGAAAGGAGCACACACATTCTGCATTGAGAGCTGTTGAAATCAGACCTAATTAACAACTCAACAGCCAAGGTGCACATTTTCATTACAGGCCAATGACTAAGTAATTAGAAAGTTAATTACAGCTAATTACCATGATATTACCACAGTGCTCTAGAGAACTTATGCAATCTCCACCAACCCCGCAGGGTAAAAGCAGGGTAATGTCACATGACACATCTGGCTCCTGAATGCTATATGACCTTTGATCTCTCAGAGATGTAATGATGTTCCTAATGATGGCCTTTCTCTGTCAACATATGGGGTCATGTGACTCCCAGTAAACGAGTTGATGAAAGCACAAAGGGATAGACCGGATTTTGATATTAATGTGTTGACATCAGGCTGGCAGGTTTTAATAACCTATGCAACATGTACACCTACCACACCACTAACTTTATGAAGTCAAATCTTTTGCCCCTGGCTATATTTATGATGTCTGCTGTCGAAACATTTGGTACTGCTAAGAACGTGACTTTTTTAAGTATGGCCATACATGAAGCCCTATAAATCAATGACATAGAAAACATGAACAAAAAAGGAATACAGACATTTACAAGGAACTCAATAGTAAAAAACATTTGGTGCCCTCAGATACTCACAGAACAAATCTAGTATTGTCTTGCAAATATCTGAAGAAGTTGTGAGAATGCCATTATTTGTGACCAAACGGGGTCCTAGCGCAAAATTTGAGTGTGGCTTTTTTTAAACATTTTATAAAGGTCCATATTCAATGGACCTTTATAAAATGTAATGGTATATAATACAATACTGTTTGATTAAGTTATGGGAAAGATGCGCTGCTTTAAAAGTTAATAATCTGCTCTACTTTGTCTGTGCGGGTGAGGGGGGGGCAAGGCACCTGTCTAACATATTGTGTAGTCATTAGGAAGGAGTCAAATGAAGACATGTGATAATGGATTACCCCAAAAACCTATCCAATAAAATGGGCACTTGACACAATTATTTAATCACTTTTATCAGTACAGCAGGTTTTTGTTCTGAAATGTAATGGTAACCAAAAAGTGTCCTTTCTCATATGACAATATGTGATCAATCATTCTCAGTGCGCCTACTCCTATAGCAGTCCCATCTTGGATTGACATGACGGACAGGAAGGATTGAACACGACGGATCAGATTAGATGGACAGATGCATTGGAATGTCAGGTTAGTGATTGATGTGAGTGCTGGGCATGGCCAGCTCCCCCACAGCCCTGAGCACTTCCTCTAATCAAAGACTAAAGACCCTCCCATGGCAAATTAACCATTAAGAGAGATGTCAGCTCCTTTGATTTAAAGCAGGACTGTTTTTTCTTCAAACACACACACACACACACACACACACACCCACACACAAACACATAATGCTGGGATTGCAAGAGGTCTTCATGAGTGCCAAATGTGAGTTATCAACCTTTAATACCACCTTGGCGAAGTAGGAATGCCCATGGCAATGCCAGGCCTTCCCATGAACCCATCACCCTAGAGGGGGGTGATCCGCTAGACCTGGTGCCTCTAAATTCCAAAACCACAAAGACTGGCATCTCCAAAGGGAAAATCAGTTACAACCACAAAATGAGAAGAACGAGATGAATGGCAGAAAGTGCTCCTCGGGGTTCGCTAAGCACTGCTAAGGAATAATAGGCAACCATCCCTGAAACCCTCTTGGATTCCATCCTCATCGCTTAAGCATTGCCAGGGGAAATGTGATGGAGCCAGCCGACCAGGCTAATGCATAGGAACTGGGAGGCATTAAAAAGAGATGGTTCATAGAGGACGGTTAACCATGTTGAGGTGCTGATGCTAAGCGTCAAGGGCCAGTTACAGGCCTGTAGTCATGTTTAGTGATGTTGGACTATACATGAAAACACAGTATACCTTTCAAAAGCCACAGGGTGAAAGCCAGAGCATGACTACCCCTGTTTCTGCACTCATACATAATGTACATGGGTTTTATAGCATTGAATACATTCTTGAAGGAAGATTAACCCATAATGTCCAAACAGTGGTAAAAGTGTTGCCTTCTGAAATGTATGGGTTTTGTCAAGCAAATTATAGAAAAATATGTCATTCTGTTTTATACATTTGGTGATAAGCTCAGCTGAAGAACTGAACTAAAGCTATAGCTCCAAGCTCCAATTTTGGTACAGTGGTAGATGTAAGCACCCTGACAAGATATAGATGCCGCGTGACATCTACTAGGTAAGGATAACTGAAAAGGTCAAAACCCTTTTTAAGATGCTTCACATAGATTAGGATTGGGTTTTGAGTAACAAGAGTATTATGCTTCAATCCAATAACATCTCTAATTTCCTGCATACAAGTTGTTTCCCATTCACCAGTTTTAAACAGCTGTAAAAAAAATTTGATGGTAACATGATTCCTCACACACGATTTGGTGTATGTCAAGTACATGTTGCAGTTACATTATCTTCTACAATTACGAAAATAACTCACGTTTAGCATCTTCATGTATCCAATAACAAATTGTGACTGGTACCGTTCAAACACAACTGCAACTGTGTTGACAACTCAAACTATTTCAAAATTAAAGTGTGCTAAAAATATATATTGTAAACGTCTACTTATTTTGTGGATTTCAAAGCCATTTACTTGTGTTGCTAAATGTTAATACATGATTACGTTTAATAATTAAAAGAACCATTTCACAGGAAGAGTCTTCTTGCCATAATTTTTTTTTTTATTAGCATTTTCAGGGTCTACATGTATTAATGCCTTCAGGCATGAGCAAACTGTTTATTGCCAAAGACACTTTTGATCTAAGGGTTGTACTGTACCTAAACTGACTCCTACGTGCAGGACTGTCAGATATTTCAACATGACACGAGTTGCTGTTTGCTGGAATGGGATCACCAGATTAATCACTTTCACCAGGACTGCTGTGGTGAGGCAGTGTAAACCAGCAGTGGCTTGGGAGACCAGTGGACCGGTGCCCTCCACAAACACACCTCTGTACCTTCCCCTCACCTAAAAAAAACCCTGCGGCCATCAGATATTCACAGATGGGCTCTGGCCGTGCTGTCACATGTGGGTCGGAGCTCCCAGAGGACTAAGCTTGGGCGGCCAGGAGTCAGAATTCAGACAGAAAAGGCTAGTCTTTCACTGTACACCGTCACCTCCATTAACATAACCCAACACTGGACAATGACAGAACAATGGCTCCCACCACCGAGCTGTATTTGAACAACATTAGGTTGTGATGAGGTTCCAAATGTGCAGATATGCTATGTGTGTGTTTGCATGTATGGAGGATAGGTAAATAAGGCAGTGCTGTAGGACTCAACTATTGCCCAAATCTCCCCGATCGCTGCTCTGCTCCGGGTTACCCAAGCGGAGATCAGGCTATATGACATGGTCCGCAACAACCAGTTCTACAGTTACTACTGGCCAGCCACTCCCATGCAAACGGACAACATAAACCCAGTCAGCAGCCTGACCTCGCCATTAAGAATTAATGGAAGAATATACTAGGAGATTACAGGCCACCAAGGAGCTGGCACTGTGAGACTAAACCCAGGGCAAGAATTAATTTGTCCTCGTAAGAGGCTTTGCATCAATTTAAATGGTGTAGGGGGGAGTCACAAGTCAAAAGTTGAGCGTGTTGCATATGCATGCAAAAACTACTAATAAAATGACTTTTTTATTGTAGTAAGAAGTAAACACTCACCTGTGTCATCCCCAATGAGTTCTACCGTCAATGATGACAGACATTGTGTCACAGTCACCACACTTTGTATTGGGTGTGAAACGACAAGGCTGTCTGAATCCCCCATTACTCCGTCTGTTCCTCCAGCCCGTAATCATGC
This sequence comes from Esox niger, assembly GCA_016801105.1. NCBI lineage: Eukaryota > Metazoa > Chordata > Actinopteri > Esociformes > Esocidae > Esox > Esox niger. The sequence goes on from JACXGJ010000156.1 coordinate 130,891, forward strand.
CTCCTACCCGACAACATAACAACCGCCAGCACCGACCACGGCCTGCTGACTCATCCCGTCACAACGGGTGGGCGGGAGGGAATCACAGCGCTGACGCGGCTCAACACAGGCGGGCAGGCGTATCGGATTCCACCCTGTGTGGTCCGCCGCGCCACCGTCACCTACCACCATGTGGGCGGACGCCATGACAAGCCTGTGCCGGAAAGCCTTGTCACCAAGTCGACACCGAGATGAAACAGACAACCCGACAGCCCCCGCAACCCCCACCCCCGTCACCCGTTCTCCTCTCTCCTGATTTCCAATTTAGCTATCAGTCCCCCGACCTCTACCTCCTCCATCATTCCCCATTGGGCGTTGGTGCAGGGGTGCTGTTGGTTAAACATGGGAGGGGGCTCCAATTCCAGTCACAGAAGTGTAGTGGGATCATCAGTAATATATTACAGGGCAGACCATAGCACTGCCACATTCAAAGACTCAAATTATATTTTTCCATTTAGCAAAAGACAAACCTATCGTGTTTTGTTTTTTTGGTCATGGCGTGCTGTTAAACGTCACTAAAAGTGAAGCATTGGAAGGCACATTTCAGTTTGCAGCCCAGTGAAAACATAGCTAATATTATACTGAGAGGCAACAGGTTTCTTCACACTGAAGAATGTGAAACGTGGTCCAGTAAAAAAAAAAAAGCTTGCCAAAGCAAAAATACTACAATAATGTGCTGCAACATCAGAAATAAAGAAAAACAGGGGATCCAAAAAAAAGGCATAGAGATTCTTCGGTTTTCCATCTCTAATCTGTGAATTCTAAACATAGTCATCCACAGGCCACTGACTATGTGAATTTTTGACCAACCAGATAAATTGACTACATTTGGTGTCTTTCTAATTGTCCTACTAAGTCACCTGGAACAGATACTGGTCAGATATAGTTTGCCCAGAAACCACAGTAAAAACACCCACCCACACCCAAACACATCACCCGGAAACAAAGAGGCTTACTAAAGCACTGTCACACTTGATTCACCCAATATTACCCACAGGCACGTTGTGAACTTGTAACACTTTTAACTCCTTCTAAACCCTCTGGGCTCCTCTTGGTTAGCAAGTTAGCCACCAGACCATCTCCTAATTACAGCCTGCGGCCCAGTCAGTCTGCCATTAAGGTACGTTTTATGAGGAGTGGCAGGGGACTTTTAATGAAGCCATCATTTTCTGGCCAGCCAATGACAATGGGCTCGAGTAGCCATGGGGAAACAGCTCTCTCATGGGAGAGTGCAGTATGCTGAGGGGAATATTGAACTAGAAGTAAACAGTGACCAGATACGTAGCACAAAAAAAGAGCATTACATAGCAAAATAGATGTGCTGTAGTTAACATGAACCTTGCTTTTATTCATCCATCTATATTATATTATTCAGCAATCTATAAATATTGTGGTGTTATGGGAAGAGTTTTTTTTCTGCACTTAAACAATTCAAATGCACTTTTTGGAAAATATGTTTGCTCTTCACATGGATAGTAAAAAGAGATTGTCTGTGTGTTTGTGTGTGTGTGTGTGTGTGTGTATTCAACTGCGACTGAATGCTCTAAACCCCACAGTGGTCAGACGGGCAGGAGGTACAATGAGGTGAATAGAAGAATGCCTGTGAGTACGGGTGGGTATGTTGACATGAAGGAGGTCAGTGAGGTACAGAGGAGCGAGGTTGTGAATGTTCTTGAAGGTGCAGAATCTATAAATCAATGCAGCGTTTTACTGGGATCCAATGTAGCTGTTGAAGAACAGGAGTGATATGATTAGTGGAAGATGTTCTGGTGATGATACCAGCGGCAGAGTTCTGAACCAGTTGACGTTTTTTGTATAAGTATGAGTGGAAGATCGAAGAGACGAGCGTTACAGTAATCGATACGGAGTGTAACCGGGGTGTGAACGAGAATGGCCGAGAATGGCCGAAATGAACGTTTTTGCGGTTGGTAAAACCTGGTTCACGTTACCACATCAGACCTGCATGTCACCATATGCTAGTATGTGGAGTGACTAGTAAACAATTCACTGTTTTTTGTAGCTTCAACAGGAAAACAGTGGATAGTGTACACTTGAAAAAATCCAATGCAACGGTACACTTGCTGGAGTATAGCTTTTTAAGCTATCAAGACAACTGCCTATTGGGAGCCTTTCAGTTGAACAGAGACATGAGATTCAAAGGATTTCTTAGACCCAAGGGCTATAACTAGATGACGACAAGGCCAGCATGGCCTAGGAAGGAAGCATCGTCACCAGGGATTTGGTGGTCTCACTGTGATCTCACTGCTGTGGTGGAGATGAAAAAGAAAAACTTAAACCATTTAGCTGTTAGATGAGTTCACAACCTGTAAGCAACTAACCACTGTGTAGGTTAATATCAGTTCAGCAACCAGTGTGCATGAGGAAAATAGATAAAAATCAAATCAACAAGGAGGCCAAAACCTACCAGTGAGTGACTGTTGCAGAAGATCAGCAGGGCAGCGGGTGACTGATTGACCTACAAATGATCTACATAAATAGCAACCCTTTCTTTTAATTATTATTTAAAGAACATTCGTGAGTTCAAATTTAACCAATGTTGTGATCATCTAACCCTGTGACACTAGCACTCTAAACAGGGTGACGGTAAAGTAAACACTGATTCATTTTAAATAGATGTTCTTCCCGTCAGAATCTGACTGGAAAAAGCTCACCAGCATGTTTTGTCTTTTGCCATATACGCCTGTGTTAAGGTTGAGGATATTAACGTGTAGGTTATAAACGAGTAACTTGGTTCACAGACTTCGCAGTCTTCTGTAGACGCACAACACCACACAATCACTGTAGGCTGAGATAATAAAACCATGTAACACTCCGGGACGGTCAAAGGAAGAGGGAGAGAGAGGGGAAACAATTGAGTGTCTTCTTAACAGCTGGATCAGGGGGGTGGCCGAGGTGCTAATGTGCTTATTCTGGCACCCAGTCTGAGCTTTAACAGTGGCCTGGCTCAGTTATGGATAGTATAGGGAGTGAAGGCATCTCGGTTTGGGAAGAAAGACTAATACACCGAAGGGCAGTGAACGTCCGCAGCGTCAGAGACCTGTCTGTGTGCCTCAAGGGCTCCCTAAGTCCAACTACTATGAGCAGCACTGGATATGAGAATCGACCGATTGAGATGCCACTGAATTTCTCCATCCTCCTGCTCCCTGCCTCACACCGTCCATCTCCCTCAATCCTTCACTCCGCCAGTGGTGGGTGTGCCGATCCTGTGGGAGACCGCTGTCGACATTTCTAACTGGACCACATCTGTAGCCTGAGGTCCCATAATGACAGTGGGCCCAACCCAGAACCCAGAACCGGGGAACTCGGTCCAGAGCCCAGAACCTGGTCTAGAATCAAGCAGCCAAGCCAGCTGCGCCGTGAACAAAACAAGTGCCCGTTTGGGTTTATGTTATATTACCGGCTGGTTTTACAGCAACAATGCAGAGCCAACTGGGCTTGCCATGTTCTCCCACCACAAGAGGGAAAATACATTGATGAAAACCCTCTGAATTCAATAACCATACAGTCTGGATTGATGGGTACTCAAAATGTGCCCTAATTCATGGTAAAATTGTAGTTCTCAATCAGTGTTTAGAAGGGTTATGTGCTGCAGTTTGTGGTATAACGAGAAACAAAGCCACCGCGATGCGCACTCCCTCTCTGCCAAGCCAGGGCGTGCGAGCGGCAGCCAGTGCTTACGACTCCTACAAATAATATATTTTCAATTTCACACCCACATATTATCTAAATAATATTAAAACATTTACTAAGTGTGGCCAGGAAAGGCAAGGGGCGGGGACGTCTGGCACAAGAGGGGTACAACAATCTATTCAGGGCTGAAAAAAGAAGAGGGAGAAAAAAAGGCTGTGTAATATATTGCACAATATGGAAACCATTACTACTTGGCATGGCTGGATTTGGCATGCTTAGCGAATGCGTTGCTCTGTGTGTGTGTGTGTGTGTGTGTGTGTGTGTGTGTGTGTGTGTGTGTGGACATACATGTACGTGTGTGTCTGGAGTTCAGTCACAGGGAGGAGACTAACTGGGATATAGAGATACAGGCCGATTGAGACAGACAAGAAAGTTGGGGTGCTTTAAGCTCCCCTCTGTGGGACCCAGCCACCACGACACAGCTCCCTCATGTCTGACTGGATCAGTGCCATTTTGACAGCTCTATGGGTACGGTTCAGTAGAGATGTATCATTATCTGACCATGTGGTTATCATTTATCATAAAAAACGTAAACATCAAAAGCTTCGGGTGAAGCTCAACAGGGTTGTGGTAAATGCAGTAGTACAATTCATCATGATTTATATTGATGATTTCACCAAATATATATATATATTATAAATGGGCTTGCAAAGCAAGAGTCCTTTATTCACTCATCAACACATTTTGGATTATCTGAAACATGATTATTTCGATGCCATTTGAAATCAAGAGGCCATTTCAACTTTAAAACTCCTAATAATCAGGATCAATATGTTCCTACATGTATCCATATTTAACTGTATTCATCCACTCTTGCAATTTCTTTAATGTTCTAAAAGTTGTATCATTACCTATAGCAAATGGCATAGTCATAAGACTGTTGGACCCATAATCTAAAGTTTGCTTGTTTGATTCAAAGAGTTTACAAGTTCAGCACAGCCTTCTGCCGAAATTACATTGACATTTATATTTTTAAGGAGTTGGAAGACCGGTTAAATCATGTCAACGCAACTAAATACCCTAAACACCCGAAGGTGAAGACTTGTTTGCATGCTAGTTTGCAAAGTTGTAGAATACGGAAGATAACTGTTTTGGGAGAATTGTGCTCCATTCACAAAAATGAATGAATTAAGCCATTACACTCCTCTGCTTGAACAATGTACTGAAGAAAATAATAAATGTTTTCACTATGTGTCTGCATTGAAGCTGTTGTAACTGTTGCATCCACCACTCTCTGAATGTCCCTGCATGGCATGAAATAGCAGCCCTCTGAACACACTGACAATAGGTTCCCAAATTCAACAATGATGCCGGGCCATGGCGGGAAAGTTACTGGAAAAATGTGACAGCCTAGGATGACACCGACGAGTGAGAAAATAATACGGTAGAAGTCCATCATTCCGCTGAATGTAGAAATGTCGGTTTATTTGAAAAGCTGTTGAATGTTTTCTGGTACATCAGAGCCGCCCCAGTCACTGTACCTAGCAGCCACTTGTAGTTCAGGCATTCCCAGTTTGTAAATGAGGCACAGGTCAAGCTCCCTCATCGTACTGCACACACTGTAGTTGCCACTCACACATAACACACCTATGCTATCATAAATCATCACTCTCTGAAAGAAGCTCTTTAGCCCAAATCTCGGTTCAGCATAACCTTCCCTTAATCAAAACCTTGACATATACAAAACAAACCATACATGACTAGTTTGGGTAACATTACATCCTACCCACCATCCAGATAGCACTGCACTAAGTTCCCTCAGTGCACTTTAATCCCACCCATACAAGATATTCAGGCACTCTGATATGCCCAGAGTATCTCCGGCCTGAGATGAGGGACAGACGATTGGCAGTTGGAGGATTTACCGTTGCCAGGACGCTCAGCAGGGGGCAGTGTCTAGCCCAGAGGCTTCCTGACATCTCACCTCTCTCCTATTGTTTTGACTGGAAGACAATCTTGATTAAATTGTCCCTCCCCACTCTGCCACCCATGGTTTGGTGAGATCAGTAGGCAAGAATACACACAGTCCATCCCCTGGCCTGACAAAGGAGCTATTCACACAAAGAAGAGATATCGGGATAACATTTACATTTAGATATCATTCATTAAATCTGTATTTGGACTTTTCTACACACATTTGCGACAGCCACACAGAGCTTGATGACAAACAGAACACATATCCCATTCCCTGGCCCAAACTATTTTTTCCGATGGATTGTGGAATTTGTCATTGTTTTCTCACTTGCACTGATAAAAAAACATTTCATACCATTGTACGTCCAGTTAAGGTGTGGGCGGCATTTCTTAAGTTTGACTATAATGAAATTCAGCATTCCATGAAGTTTTCAACATTAGCTAGTTTATTTCAGTTTAGACTTTAGAAAGGGAATATGGCTAGGACTGCTGCTGACCATCTCAGCAAAGTGAGTGGACTATATTCCACGAAAAGCTAGCAAGCTACAGTAGCTACTGTTCCTGAGTTGTTAACTAACGAAGCAAGCAGAGGCCTAGTCACGTTTTGCCAACTGACTGTGATAAAAAGAACCTAATATCTAAAAATATGCTGTCAGGAAGACTGACATTCAATGTATCACTATCATATTTGGTTAAGTTAGCTAGCTAGCTAACATACAAATGTAGCTAGTTATGTCAATATCTGCATTTAAAAAGTGCCTTGCGACCACTTAGGTCACTGCTGATATGACTACAAAACATTGGGCAACACAAGGCATTCCTACAGTAATGATCCTAGGGGGGTATCTGTAACGAACATTAAAGGGTGACTGATGTGTGACAATTTAGATTTTCACCAGTTCACATACGTAATAAGGAAACGTGTAGTCAATACAAACGTATCGACAAGTCTTGTTATCAATAAAGCTATATCAATATCAATAAAGCTATTGTGCCATGAAATGGCATAGTAACTCACTGCTCAGAAAAGAGCAACAGTTTAATAGAGCCTATAGTCTTTGTCAGAGGATATGAAAACAAGACACAAGTAATATGTTGTCACGATCAAATGAGTAAATGTATGTTTAGATTGTGAGAGTATTCAAAAGAAACATCAGTAAAAAACTAACATTTTGAAAGTGCCATAAAAGTGTCTAGAACTCCACACACTCCAGAGGCAGACTCCCGTGATCCACCAGTAGGCTACTGGAATGGCACAAACAGAAGTTAGAGAAGGATCCTTTAGACAGCAAGATTACATTTTACTCAGAAGTCAGCCATCTAGTCTGTCAGACAAGCCACCCAGAGAATGATGAAATGGTAGATGCAGCATGTGTAGGAGCGAAGTAAGTAGCTAGGAAGGAGTAGGAATGGAGGTCGGGCCATGCTTTCTTTGGAATAACCACTGCATGTGACAGTGTTGTCCCAGGAAATGAACATGTAAAAGTGCCCTTCTGGATCCAGGGAGGGCGAGGTCCTGCTGAAGGCTGTCATGTTACACATCGTGGCTCTCCGCCATTCTCTCTAGTGTTCCTGGATCTTGTGTAGCTCCAACATATGGATGTGATTTGAGCAATCTTACAAGCCTGCTGCAACAACAGCCAAACAGAGAGAACGAGCGATAGAGACTTATCCATTTCCAAGAACATGGCGGTTTTTCTACATGTGAATCTGCAGAACTGAAATGTACCAAATGAAATAATGGACTTGGTGGCTACTACATGACCATCACCTGTGGTGCGACAACTATGTAATTTATTTGTTCTGCTCTGAGTCCCGCCGGTTAAACACCACCCAGAATAGTCAGTCAAACCTGGATAAACATTAGGCTGATTAAGAGGTGAAGAGGGAGTGAAGGGAACAGAAGAGTTGAGTTTGCAACGTAGAAGAAATGTCCTTTACAGTGAAAACGGCTCACAACATGTCTGAGAAGGGATGGAGATGGAAAGCAAGGGAATGAAGTAAGAGAGAGAAGGTCCATATTAAATCATAAAACATTTTCCGAAAATAAACCACAAGATTATGGCAGCCCCTGGGAAACATATTAAAAGCTTGTAAAATAAAAGTTAACTAATACATAAAGATGTAATGGGTATCCCTTCCAGTGTTTTGAGGGCTTTTATACAGGACGTGGCAACTTTACAAGAAAATAGCATTCTACAGAATAAGGCATGCTGCCCTATATATCAGTAGCCCTGGGACCCTACTATAAGTTTGACCTTTGGACCCAATGACCATTGGAGGACAGTGACCAAACACACTATGCATAATGGAATATTATCATCATGACAAAAGATCTATGACCACCACTGGATGCTAAACAAATGCAGTAGGTCACAATGCAGTAGTCAGAAGGGCTGAACTTTAACCTTATATTTGTAATTAAGGCAAAAAGCATCCCCAGCCCCATTTCCCTCAACCCCCCCAGCACTCGTCAGACATACACACTAAATATGCCCCCCTCTCCGAAAAGTCCACATGCAGCAGTTCATGTCTGGACAAATTGGAGTTAAGTAGCTGCTGAGACAAAAAAGGCAGGGAGAATTAGCTACCGAGATCTGGTCTCCGTTCAGGCTAAACGCTTGTGATGGGCCTTGCTTGAAAAATGAGATGTCACAAAGAACAAGAGCTGTTGGAGTAATGTGCCCTTTGAATGTCAGATGGGGGTTGAGGTTCGGGGACTCCCTCATACATCAGAACGTTCCTTGATGCACTGAACGGTAAATAAACTGGAGATTATTCTAGCCGGGATAAAGTTTTGATGGACAGAGGAGATGAAGAAAAGTGTGTCAACAAAGGAACAGAAAAGGCCCAAAACTGAACAGGCCCTTGTTGGAAACTGACTTCGCCTACTACAGAGTTCTCTGTCCCTAGTACAAGCTGAGGAATTACCCTATGTGACAGTACAAGTGTCTTAGAACATTTTCAAATTCTTCCCACTTCATGAGTGATGAAAGTTGTGATTTATCACGTTTTCCTCAAGGAAACGAGAGGCATCTCGGAGAGCCTGTCAAAATCCAAGGTTTGGGTTACCGAGTTGTTCCAGGACTCTCATCATGTTAGTGAAATGCCCACCACTTTGAGTCATGATTCCCTCAACGGACACATCCCAAGTTGTTCCCCGTGTGCACTGCCACCATCAAAGGTGAGGTCTAAATATTTTCCTGGGCTGAGTCAGTAGTGTCTTTTGGGAGAAGGTGAAAGCTGAGATGTATTTTCCCCCATATGTTTTCCCTTGAGCCACACAACACCAACACCGTGGACAGATGCAGCACTGCCACTGAGGGCCTGGGCCGCATTCAGCCACAACAGGTTGCATAATTCCTGAGATGAGACCAGAGAACTCACCAGACTGACGTCTGAGCCAGCAGTGCTCCTATTCTCCCTGGCAAACAAACGATATAATAATCGAAAAGAACATTCTGGAACGCTAATGGTTCCCTGTGTGGTTGTGAGGGCCTGGCCTACGAGACAGTCAGTTTCGCAGTGAGCTATTACGTCTGGCTGTGCTAACACCTCCCCATCATGTCTACACATCAACATCCACACCTCTAATTAAACAGCTCCGCTAGCAACCATCCAGCTAGTGACCGGGGAGAAATGTACCCAGAGTGGAAATTTGACCAAAGTAATGAGGCCTACCGCTTTCTGACATTCACGTTTACGCCAAGCGTGAAAGACACCTAATTTTGACAATTACAAGTTCCTCAAAAAAAAAGAAATTATGAGAAGAAAGTATGCGGACGAAATGGAGATCATACAGTAATTCATACCAGACATCCGTGCATTTGTGGCTGTGGCTGAAGTCTGTGTAGGCAGGAGAAAACCAAGCTTTGTGCAGGATACAGGGGAATAGGACAGAGTATTAACCTCCTCCACCACTGAATATTAATCAGCAGTTAATAAAAGGAAAATAAAGTGGTTGCCACTCCAAATATTATGAATGTGACACTACCTTTATTTTCATTTTGCAGGGCTTTTTTAAAATCTAAAATCAACAGCTGTGTTTCAGCACTCCTGAAAGAGGGTGGGGGGTGGATAAAATCATGAAATAAAACAAACAGGATCGCAGGAGAGAGGCATTTTGACACGCCTCAGCGTGGCTTGTTCTGGTTTCAGATGGATCTATTGTGGATTTGGTTTGAGCTGAGAGAGATCTTATTTCCATGTTCACAAAAAGATTTCCCACTAAGAAAAACTCCACAAGGAATACATGAACATGTCTGTCTATGTTCTTGTTTTGGGTCCTCCGTCGAAAAACGCAGTGATTTAGAAGAGAGAAACACTCCATCTGTCGAATTGGATCGTTTTTTTTTTTTGCTGATTCTGCAAAACATAATTGTAAAATTGCAAATACAGTACATCAGGAATATTTCCACAGCATGCTGAAAGTAAAGCAGTTGCACTATGCAGATCCACCTCTTTCATATGTATACCTGAGGCCCAGAGTTCCCTGCCCACAGGTGGATATAAAGTTACCTGTTTTCTTTCGTGTGAGTGTAAAATGTATTCATACGCTCCTGAGAGAGCTTAGATGGGAAGGAGACTGTTTTCCAAGCGATAAAATCAGTTGGCACCTAGCAAGGAGCCGGCATCACTGCTCTCTGGCTCTGCATCAGTGTACATAGAAAAGAGTAGAACAAGCCACACATGGGCCCAGGAATACTGTACTGCTTCTACTGAAATGTTTTACCTCATTTTAAATTGAAATGTGTAAATGTTTCTTTTTTTCAACTTAAAATATTCTCTTTTTTAAAGAACATTTTTGAATAAAATATTAATATTACATTTGGACATTGGAGTAACCCGTTGCTACTGTATTTTCAGAAACTGAGATTCCACTTCGGTTTGAGTGAGGGACACACAAAGAACCCACTCAATGCTTTGGTAAAGCTTGTATGTAAGGAAACATTGTGTGGTTCCGTATTATGCCACGGAAAGGTTTTTAAGCACTCCAAAATCTTCATTAGCCAGTCCGACGTCAATCGCTATCAGCCAATGCTTATCGAGTACATTAATACTGTGTACAGTATGAAAGAAGTTTATTAAAAATGGCTAATTCCAAACAAACATCAATAATTTATAATAAAAGTGTTGGCTGCCTTTGCTTTGATGTAAAATGTTCCTGATATGTGGATTCCGGGAAAACCTTTCGAGAAGGTTTTGCAGCTATGTTTCAGTTTCGGGGCGGAAACAAAAGTGAGTTTGTGTACAGGACAGAATCAACGCTGTTCTGGAATAGACAGACATTCATCAGCATTTATTTGCCCAGTCAGCTGATATCTCTCCCGTAGAGAGCCTGTTTTGAAAAGCTCAGACCTGGATTTTTTCATTAGAAATTCAAACACAGTTGCATGACAAGTCTAATGCGCTGCACAATGCTGGGTGCTCAAGTGATGGATTAGCGGGAATGCGCACGCCCCGGGTCCCGTACACATGCACACTCGACACGCTCACAAAATAGTGTACGTGGGTATGCCTGCGTACAGGAGCTACCGTCAGTCCCTGAAACATTTGATCCTGTGTCCGTAGCCCCTGTGGCCGACCACTAAGCTGTGCCCGCTCTCTCGTTGCCACCTACTGCGTTGCTTGACCTGCCAAACCACACGGCCGAATGGGCCTGCAATCCACACACAGCCGGCACACAGATCTCCATCCAATCTCACGCCGCGCCTAACGACGGGAGGCTTACCGATGACAGGGCTGTCATGTCGGAGTGAAAGTCCCCTACTTAAGCCTTGGCTCCTTTCAGGATTTTGACACAACAATGGGTTAATACTACAGTTGGAACACTGGGTGGCAGTTTCTGTTCAAGTCATATCCAGTTGCATTTGATATGGAATGTATCCATAGGAGTAGATCTCAGGAACTGACTGGGATTTAGAAGGAATTAGGTGGAATTAGACCATTAATACAGAGCTCAATCCTCCTTTAAGCCCGACAGAACTTAACTCCTCTTGAGATCACTCTCTTCTCAAACCATAATATTTGAATTCTCTTGTGGAACTGTCTGGTGGGACCTCTCTTCCTGACACTTCCCTTATTTCTCTCATTAGGAAGATATCACCATTTGGAGAGAGCCTCTGAACATTCCTGCATTCCTCTCAGAGTCTAGATTAATTCTTTAATAATGGCCTCAGAGATTGACACCCCTGATACCACCAAGGTCTCGTTGGAGAAATACTTTTCACACACACACACACCCACACACACACCCACATGCACACACGCACGCACGCACACACACACACACACACACACACACACACACACACACAGGCACACAATGAAACTTGAAACACCCTCAAAACACATCCATGCTCATTTCTACACTTAAGCATGGCAGAAACACATGCAAACATGGGCACAAACACACCACACACACACACCCACACACACACACACACATTTCCAACAGCATTTATGACCTCCAATATTCAGAATACTAGCAGGAAGAAATGGCCACACTGGCTTGGCACTGGTGTCAGCTCGGAGCTGGCATTCACCCTGCCCGGTGTTTACCCGACACCCCCAGTGCAGAGAGTTGACATGCCGAACATCCGCCCACCCCGACACCCCTGAGTCAACACCCCCCTGAGGAGCATCCACCAGGTGAGCAAGCCAGAGCTGCTTGACTAACCCTGGCCGTTATTAAGCTGCGAGGCAGGGGTCAGCGGAGGTAAAGACAGGGTAACTCTACCTTTTTAATTACAGGCCTCAGTGGTGCAATCAGCATGTCAGCTGATCCCTGCACGGATATGATGGAGGCAGCAGAGCTCCTGGCATGTTAACAGCATAGCTTGTCCTCTCTCTTTCTCTCTCTCTCTCTCTCTCTCTCTCTCTCTCTCGCTCCCTCTCAGATGTTTATCTCCGATCATTACGTGTCCTGAGACTCATGAACCCCAGCTTGACATGTCATGACCTCGCAGCATCGGGGTGATGAACAGACGCGATTCGCCTCACCTCGCGGCAGAGCTCGTGCGCCATATCACTGCCCATTTTGATAACCGTTACGACTGTGCCCGACGACTGTGCCCGACGACTGTGCCCGACGACTGTGCCCGACGACTGAGCCCGATTCATCGACCTCACTCCGTCCGCTGTAATACACACGCTTCTCTGAAACCGTGAACGCCAGGAAATCAGGCAGGACAATTTCCTCCTGCGGTAAGTAATGCTGGCGCGCTGGAGCGGAGGTCCAAATTGGACGGCGGGATGCTGTTGCTGGGGCCCGCCAGGGGACAGAGTGAGTACCCCACGCTGCTGACTACAGTCCTGGGCCGTGTAGCAAGCCAATATTTCACACTATCCCAACCTCTTCAATACATCTTCAGGAGGGACGGAGGGAGTGAGGGAAAGTGGGCGTAGGAGCAAGGGGGGTGAATGGAGCGGGAATGGAGAGGGGATAGACTGTGCGAGGGAAAAGAGGGCAGGCAGGTGGGAGAACAGACTGAAAGGCTCACAGTCAGTTTAATACCGGAGGTGGATGAAATAAATAATATTAATAATATAAAGGCGATGACCCAGGAATACACAGGCTACTTAATTTCCTCCAAAAATAACTCTCAAAAGAAAAAAATGCACTCATAAGGAGGTAAAGGAAAAAGGTTATTTGTGTTAATAATGTGCCGTCTCAGCTTGTCCTGTTCTGATTCAAGGTCTCTAAAGCTGTGGTTTGGGGTGCAGAGTGGTGGAAATTCAGGGAGGGGTGCTCCGCACACACTTCAGTGACTGGTTTGAATAACTGACTTTTAGCCTTCATCCTCCACTGAGATATTTGCCTTCACAACAACTGACATCATTGCTTCGGCACGTTTCGCTGTGTAACACAGGACATACCAGCTGTAACTTACATACATGTGCCTTCTCTTTGGTGAGGCTTCCGTTCAGGGGTTCCAGAGAAGCAGTAGTGGGGGGCGGATAACGTACGCCGCCTCCAGCCAAAGCAATCACATATCTTCACCCGTTCATTTGTCTACCAGCCTTCCCAGGTCGCATCACCGTGACTGTGCAGAATGTGAAGGGCTTTTCATTAGGCTGGGACACTGTGAGGGTCACAGGGAGGCTGGGAAGGGAAGCTCTGACCGCGTCATTCACAGTAAGGAAACAGGACAACATCCTGAAACCCATTCTAGCGCAAAGCACTGTGTGACTCAACGATAACAGTGTGGTGAAACTACAAGAGCGTGCCCGTCCTTTAAAGGCGGAACGGCGCTAATAACAGTAGCCCCAGCAGGTAATTCAGTGCCCACGCCGGTGTGACAGTGTTAGCTATATTTAGCTGTGGTTTCCAAAAAACAGAAACAGGGTTGGGGTGGAGCAGGTGGGAGGGAGTGGCTGGACGGGCATCCATTCAGTGGTCAGTAACAGGTGCTAAGCCCAGGGCCGTCCACGTACCGATGGTGACATCATCAGCAGTTAACCGCTGATCGCTCTGTCAGTCTGGTGCTGGTCACTCCTTGAGTCACTGAGGCACAGCAGTCCAAGATATACACACGGGTGGGCGAACATACCCACAAAGCGCTCGCATAGGCAGACGAACATGCACGTACACGCTCGCACGCACACGCACGCACGCACACACACACACACACACACACACACACACACACACACAATGGTCAAAGAAGGGGAAAGTAGTGGATGTAAATTGTACTGATTAGCCATGTTGTTTCCCCATACCTAACATCAGATAATGGCACGATGAACCACATCATTCAGTGGGAAACTAATGTGGAAACAACAAGCCCACTACATGGTAGCAATTACCATAAATCCCAGCCTCACAGACATACAAATCATCCGTGGTACTAAACTGAGCAGAACCAAGGGTAACTGTAGGTTAAAAAGTGCTGGGCTAAGAGGACGTGCCCGTCAAGAAATCATTTTAGAAAAGCGTCTAACACCTCTGTCTGCACATGTACAACTCAATAAGCTGTGAAAAAATGTGCTACGTTATGGTTGGAGCCTCTTCCAGTCAGACTAGCGTTTTCGCTGTGTCAGAGGTTTCAGTGGGTTCTCGCTCTCCATCTAGGGTGCTCTCTCTCCCTCTCTTTCTCTCTCTCACTCCATCTCTCCATCCAGCGGAGAGTTTTCCACTGGCACAGGCCTTCCGCTGACTGTTAAAACCAAACAACTGCTCAGCATTAAGGTGTGGATCTGTCATTAGTTAACTTGCCCTGGCAGAGGAGACCACTGTTATTGTAAAGAGTGGTATTTGCACAAGCCGTATCTTTGGAGGGAACCAGTATTCCTGCGGCTTTTCGCCTTTCCCTGTCTGAGTGGATCCAGTTTCGCCTGGCTTGCTCCTATGCCAGTCACCTAATTCACATTTTTTAATCGGGGTTTTGAATTCCCTGGAAACCTGACCTGCAATTATTCTCTGGAAGATCACATTGGATCTGTGCTGGAGACATGCTGACTATTCCAAGGAAACAACAGAGATGAAAGACAGAAGTAGACAGGGATAGAGGGGAAGGAAAGCAAGGAAGAGTGGATAGAAAGAAGAGAAGGGAAAAGACAAATAGAGGGGAGAGATAGAAAGGGATAGTGGGAGAGACAGAAAGACAGATGAGAGATGTAGGAAGGGAGAACAGGAGGGAGAGAAAACGGGAGAAAGAGACAGGGAAAAAGGAATGTAGACTGTGATAGAGGTAGGGAGAGAAAGAAAGGGGGAGACAAAAAGAGGTAGAGAGAGAATGGAAGTACAGTAAGAGGGAGAAAGACAGTGAAGACAGAGGGATAGAGAGAGGAGAGAGATAATACAGGAAGAGATGGAGAGAGATATGGGGAGAGAGAGAAGTAGAGAGAAGTAAAGGAAGAGGCTGGGAGAGTGAGAGATACAAAGAGAGAGGGAGAGATGGAGATTGTGAGGGAAAGAAGCCTGGCGTTGGCTTGCAGGTGTCCTGTTTAAACATTCACTGGAACAGAATGATGTATGTAAACAGACGCCTGGTGCCCAGGTCTCTGTGATGTGAGCTGGGCCAGTAGGCCGGGAGGCACAAAGCTCTACACGAGCTATAAATCCCGGACATTTGACAATGAGCAGTGAGTGACACCTCTGACCCACGCAGCCAGTAACGCTGGCACAAATATCTAAGCTACAGCTCTCCTCGTCTCCCCACACAATATGACGGATATCACATCCAGAGCTTCCAAGACTCAACCAACCTACATCTATGAAACATGAAGATTGAACAACAATATTAAGGTGATTGACATGGCCTGGTAATCAACTATACAAGATAGAGAGGCGGGCATTGAGGTATATGCACTTTTCTGTTTTTTATCTTTTATTAAAAATCTGGTGCATTGACTCCGGAATGCTTATAGCCATAGCATATGTAAGCAATAAGGCGAAGTGTTAAATGGCCATAATACCATAGCTTAAAGCTGTTCTTATGAATAACGCTTTCCGGAGTGCCTGGGCACAGTGCTTAGCCGTGGTATAATGGCCATATATCACAAACCCCGATACTGCAGGTAAAATGTGCCTGTAGTTATATGATCTGTAATATTCACCCCACATTGTACTTCAGCCTCTGGACACTCTGAACTCAATGTGTAGATCATTACATCTTGATGTTTCTCAGCTAAGACGTCCTTAGGACTGTTACACCACAACCAGGCTAACCACAGCACTAAGACGAGAAGAGAATTCCCCTCAGACAGTCTGGCCCGTGAGATTCTCAGGAAAAGGCCGACAAGGTTTGACTCCCACTGTTTGCCCAGAATTTTGACGCTGTGACTCGAAGTCAAGATGAGAAGTTTCCCAAGGTATCCCAGCCATACTCATCCCTGGCCTGGCCACCTGACCAACACTTGTCACTCACGGACTGAGCTGAGGTTATGGACTATTACATAGCGGAGTGGAAGGAATTCAGACACTGCATAACACAGTTGTGTCACAATGCAGGACTTTGTGTGAACACCAAACCCAAGGCAAATCAAGTTTAGGGCAATGCAGTACGATTGGACGGGAGAAAAGAGCTGCCTTTCCACCTTGTACAAATGCCTCAGTGACGTCTATCATCAAACATTTTGTAACCATGAGTTGTGGTTTAAGGGGCAGGACCAGCATCAAGTCAGATTAGTCACATTCAAGGAGCATCACATTTTGATCTCCAAAATGCCCATAAACCCAGGGAAAGACAACAAGGGGTTAAGCTCGAGGCTCACTGCAGCTACTCTGCTGCCCTTCAGATGTAGCAGAACATTTCCAGTTTCCAGAAGGGAAGTCCCAGCAGCAGTGACTGGCCCAACATTGCCCTTCCAACCAGGGCCTCTGATCCAGGCTGTGGAGCCAACCAGAGGGCCGTACCAGCACTTCATCATCTTATTTATTGAGGAACAGTACACCACTTTTTTTGTGCTTGACTTTTGTCTAAGATATCTGGAGTGCTGTGCTGGGACATTATTTTAGCAAATGTATAGGTTACTGTCTCTTTAAAGTATGCAGCCAAAAACCAAGCAAAATTTTGCACGTAGAAACAAAGCTGGATCAAAGGCTGATCTGGCCATCTCCTACACGTGTCTAAAAGAGACAAGGTTGAATGTGTGTGTGTTTGAATGGATGCGTTCTGCATGTGTGCAGACCGGTCCAATCTATCTGGTGTGCAATTAGGGAATATTTGTGTAACTAAAAAGAAGTATTTTGTTGTTATGTTGCAGTATTTTCTATTGAGATAGTTGAACCATCCATCTGGGTCAGATGACTGCACACCCAGCACAAACTGATACGGAATGGCTGATTTGTTTGAAACAGTAGCTCAACCGGGCAGTTGTTCTGCAAGGTGGGAGGTTAGATGCTTTGATCAAAAACACAATGGCAGGAGATGGTAGGACCGGACGGTCAGAGAACAGTGGCATTCGACTCACTTCTCCATAAGCTACAAAGTCACAAGCCCTCAGGTTCTACTCCAAGTCCACAATACTATTGAATGGATGGTCAGTTTTGAGGCCAGTGTTGGTTTGAATTTCCTTCAATAATTGTAAAGCTGTCAGACATTCCGTGCCAAAACAAAGCAGAATATAACAGTGTGTGAGATATGTGGGGGAGTAAGTTCAGTGTTAATGCGTTAGACCATATGTTTTGTTGGTTTGTTTTGTGTTAATCTTGCAGAGGTATTATCATTTGACTGGATGTGGCGTGGGTATGTAGGTTTATCGTAGGAGTAGTTCATCTGTACTCACTCTGACAGAGAGAGAAAACCCACATGGTACTCTGTATCCCTGGGCTTCATGGATGTAGTCCCAGCCAGATTCGATGGTGAGCAGGTGGCTGGAACTACAGGCAGACAGACATAAAGGGCAGGGTTTATGGGTAAGTCACATATCTTTATTTCTGCTTGTTCACTTATCAGTTACAAAGGACAACTTGTTTTTTTACCCTCATAACATTTGTGAAGTCTTATACAATGTGATCAATTTTATAATTCTTATTCTCTCAGTATTTAATTCAATGGATTTTCTACCGGGGCAGTTTATGACTAAATCTAGGAAATCATACCTATCATGAGATTATTCCAGCAGAAAAGTTTTTATATTATCATCAAAATAATTCTCGAATAAGGCCTAAAAAATTAAGAACACATTGATGATTGTTCCACAAATAACGTGGAAGAAAACTAACTGTAGGTACAAGTTACTCAGGAGAGATTAGAGGAATAGTCCAGCCATCCATCCCTAAAACCAAGTGTGACAATTTGTCAAACGTTTAGGAGGAAGAAAATGTTAGCCTTCTAACAGGGTACTAAGTTAATCATCTCTTGTTGACCCATTAAGTGGTCTGGGGATGTGTTATGGTGGGTGGGGCTAACCAAATAAGCCTGTTCACATTGCTCTATTTTAATTGTATACCATAATTATACTGACATAAGTTCACATTAT
This sequence comes from Esox niger, assembly GCA_016801105.1. Taxonomy (NCBI): domain Eukaryota; kingdom Metazoa; phylum Chordata; class Actinopteri; order Esociformes; family Esocidae; genus Esox; species Esox niger. The sequence continues at coordinate 149,482 of JACXGJ010000156.1, forward strand.
TTTTCATATTTTATTTGTGGTAATCTATATAATGAGATTTCTGGTTTTCATCCGTTAGCTGCTTCTTGCCCAGCCCAGGTGTAGATCACCTGTTAGATGTGATAGTTGTGTTTTGGACATTACCAAATATATAAGGGGTACACACAATAAGGGAAACATGTGAACATATTGCAATGACCTAGTAAGGAGTAGGGCCAACCATCAGAACAGCGCCAATCCATCTTGGAATGCTGTCATACAAGTCCTGAACTGTGTGCAGTGGAATGTTGCACTACTCTTTAAGGAGAAAAACCTCCAATTCTTTGAGGGGTGAAGGTGGGGGAAATCAACTTTGCATTCTGCCCACTCAAATTTCCCATAAAGGTTCAATGACGTTCCGATCTGGTAATTGGAGAGGCCGTGGAAGGCGTTATATCCTGGTGTTTATGAAACCACTATAGATTTTTGCGGTCTTCATAGAGCATTATCAATATTACCAATACTGGAACATCATGAGGGTTCAGTATTTGCACCATAGTGTGTGCCTGGTCCTGTACAACAGCATAATATCCCTTGGCCTTTACCCAAACTCAGAGAGCAATCACCAATCCAAATAACTCCCACAAGACGGCGGCCCACACCATTACGGGTCCCACACCATGTTTAAGATGGCAGCAGACATTGTGGGCTGAAGGCATCCTTTGGCTTTCTACAGATGTAACCCCGTCAGGAAGTAGGAAATATGGTGAAAGTGGACTCATCAGACCATAACACTTATTTCCATTGCGCAGGGTTCCAGTTTTTGTGCTCCTTACATCAATTCATGCACCTTTGAGCGTTGTGCTTGGATACAAGTGGTCCTGCTATAAATTCCAGTTTTGTGAAGATCAACACTATGATCTGCTTGAATCTCCCACGATGGTTAGGCAATCTGTTTACATTCCAATCACTAAGCGCATTGAGAGCATTTAAACCTGATGACATTAACATGCGTGTGTTGTTATGCAAATGCAAATGTGTAGAAAGTTAGCATTTTTATACAAATGGGGAAAGAGGCTGAGCTCTGCAAATCTCAATCACAAAAAACAAGAAATTTTGGCTTGGATTTTTGTAGCTCAGTGGTTTTGCTTTCACGGGCAGACCAACTCTGATCTGTTTGCCGCTAACTGGTATTTTGACTAATTACATCAGATTTCATTACATCAGATTATATCAGAGCTAATTTTATTAAGCTAATTATCATTTAATGATGCATTGTGGTTGTGATCTTCTTTATCAATTGGATAAAGAAGATCATTGTAGTTTTAATGTGTATTCCAGAGGCTCTTTCAGTACATTTAGGGGCATTCAACCTTCCAGAACATTTTGTACTAAATGACAGATTTCCACAAAATTATGTTGAATGCACTTAAAGATATATTTACTCCCATTTGGTGGGTGTGGTGAGGTGTGGCTTGAAGCAATGGCTGAGTTCCCCTGCTCAGACAGTTTACTGTGCCTGGACATTCGCCGCTCCCTTGCCTGCCTACCCAGTCTAGGACAACTTGTAGTGATCCAAGGGGCGCATTCAAATCGACAATTTCAGAGTTCCAAGTTGTTCTTGGACATATATCACTTCAGCTACAGTTGGGCCATCAAGACTATTCTTGCTTGTTTTAACCCATTAATTGGTCTTTAGACAAATCATATGAGATTTTTTATTTGAGATATTTTGCAGAGTTTTAATATGATTTATTAAAAACCCTTAAAAAAAATCACATGGGCCTGCCTATTTAAATGCAGCCTCCGATCTTCAGTGGTAGAAAATGACTGGGCTTCCTATTGGCATGAAACACTTGACCACTCAATAAAAGACAGTTGTCCAGCTCCTGCCAACTCATATTAAAGCATGTTTAACATCCTATCCAGAGTGACTTACAGTTGTACATGTTCATGCATTCTTTTTTCATACTGGTCAACAGTGTGAATCAAAGCAACGACCCGAAAATCCCAGAAGTGCATACTCCACCAACTGAGACATGAACTGTTACTTTGTAATGTAAGTCTCCATCTTCCTCATCATCATCCTGAATTAATTTGAGTGGCGATACCTTGTGGTTCAAGGATAGCCCCGTTGGTGAATGTATTCAGTTAAGCCTATACAGTATTCTTAGAAACAAACCGTAACTTGTTCCAGTTCTCTATAGCTCGTGCTGCTTGCTGAACTGCATTCGGGAGTCAGGAGCTATTGACAAACGTCTAAAATGCTCTGTTCTGTTTATGTTAAAAGTGAATATCTTACATTCTTACGTAAACAGTCTTTGAGTAAATAAACCGGGGTGAGTGAAGACGCGCATAGCAGGTTTCTGTATTTGGAACCAGAGCTCTAATTGCACTGAGGAGCAGATAGGATTACTGACTGATTCTGAGATTCGGCATGCTGACATAATGCAAACAAACAATTGTACAACATCCAGAGCACTCCTTTCCTTTAGGCAACCCGCTCTCATAGTAGGCGCGCGCGAGAGATAGAGAGCAAAGGAGAGAGAACCCGGCTATAAGCACAGAGCAAGCAGAGAGAAAATTCAGCGACAAGTAGAAATTACCCGTAGAGAAAGACATCTGTGAAGTATTATCTTGTACAACTTAGGTAGCTCAAAAAAACACGTTGCCCACATTAAACTACAACAAAAATCACATTTCCACAAATTGACAAAGCTAAATAAACAAACAAACGACATGGATGCGTTCGGAAATTCGGAATGAATAACCAAGTCTTCTACTGTGTACACCGACATCACAATGGAGGTCCCCAGGTGAAAGACAAAAATATTTTCACTGATGAGAGTCTATAAAAGTAATTAACCATATTTTAACTATTGAAACGTGTATCGTGAATAATTATTTATTATGAAAATTTAATCATTTTGACAACTGCTGCCACAGCAATAGATACGGAAAAGTAATCCTTAACTGTTGCAGGACAACTGTTTTACCTCACCTTGAGTTCCAGTTACACGTTATGATGGAAGTTACTGGGCAGCTGTCTCCCCCTATCGGCATACGTCATCATGGCATATATCCGTATTTCACTGTGTCTCCATCCCTCCCTGCAAACCAGAAGGTGAGACTTCTACGGCAATATTAATTGGCTTGGTGTGGATTTAATAAATTTTATTGTACACCTTAGTAACAGCCTTTTTCCGCACACAAGACATTGTTTTGGAGACTCACTACTATATGTGATACATTAATATGATTTCGAATGCAGACAACATTGTTAAAGGAATTTTATATTTACATTATATAGTTATGATGAATTTCCCTCATCAATTTGGAATTTATTTACAGGTGTGAGTGAAACACTCAATAGTATGATTTTACGATATACTTGAAAGAAATTGATTTCAGAACGCAAATTATCATAGCTCGGTAGATATTACTTATTCAATATAAAATACATTGACTATAGTGTGAGGGAGGGAGAGGGAGGGAAAGAAAGGAACTGGAAAAGCGGCAGTAGGGATCAAATTTTTCCACCAATCAGATTCTTCTGTTCTCGGGCGTCATGTAGCCGCACAGTAACTCACTTATAAAGTCCGCTTGCGAAGGATTTCAGTTCAAAGCACGCACACGTTCTGGAGATACCATTCGGAGGCAGAGTGGAGAAGTCTATCGTTTTACTTTATACTGTTGCAACAAACCATCAGGTGTTGCTCGAGTGTGGAGACGCCTACAAACAAGACGAGGTTATCATACAATATTGCAGAAAGGCATATGCAAAAGACATTCTTTCACTCAAACGACTGTGTGCAGTTGACATCCACTTTGCAGGAGCAGCGCTTACTGTTACTTTTTATTCACGTTTGGACTTTTGAAATACTTTTGTCAAGCTATTCTTCGTGCGTAAAGCATCTTTAAGGGAATCACCCTCAAGATCCCTATACTTTCATATTTCGTGCGTAATTGTTCGAAACATTTTCTCGTATGAATTTACTCGACCCCTTCCTGAAAATGACAGACGAACAAGACAAATGTCTCTCTGACGCACCGAGCCCGAGCATGTCCGAGGACTCTGCGGGATCCCCGTGCCCGTCTGGCTCTGGCTCCGACACCGAGAACACCAGACCATCGGAGAACGGACTGCTAATGGGTCCAGACGGTCCCCTCGCCGAATTCAAAAAGGACGACGATGACAAGTTCCCCGTGTGTATCCGCGATGCGGTGTCCCAGGTGCTGAAAGGCTACGATTGGACCTTGGTGCCCATGCCAGTCCGAGTGAACGGATCTAGTAAGAACAAGCCCCACGTCAAGAGACCGATGAACGCGTTTATGGTTTGGGCGCAAGCAGCCCGGAGGAAGCTGGCTGATCAGTACCCGCATCTGCATAACGCGGAGCTGAGCAAAACTCTGGGGAAACTATGGAGGTGAGTCCCACTCTGTCATTGCATCCACGTTTTGATTTCAACTTGCTGCGTTAGAGGAGGGTTTATTATCTATATATTTTTAACAAGATGCATGCAATTGGCTCCTATATTCTGTTTTTACGCATGCATTTTATGAATGCACGTGAGCTCGAGTGGGCGTTCATTTGAGCTTTAAAATAAGAAGTTAACTATATTATCTGAAATAAAAATGTACTTATTTGTTTGTGAATCGATTTACCCGTGTTTTCATGTCACATTATTACGCTTTTAATGCACAGGCTACTCAATGAGGGAGAGAAACGTCCGTTCGTGGAAGAGGCAGAGCGCTTAAGAGTACAGCACAAGAAAGACCACCCGGACTACAAGTACCAGCCGCGACGGAGGAAGTCCGTGAAGAATGGCCAAAGCGAGTCTGAGGACGGAAACGAGCAGACGCAAATATCGCCAGGTGCGATTTTCAAGGCTCTACAGCAAGCAGTCTCTCCAGCCTCCAGCATGGGAGAAGTGCACTCCCCCGGAGAACACTCAAGTAAGAAAGCGAAATTGCCTAGCCTGGTGCATTGGTGTCATTTAGCATGCGTTCGTCAGTATAGACCTATATATTTTAAATGTCTACTGCTTTAGTTATTTTATTATAATACACATATACCTAAAATTGATGATGTGATCAGCGCAAGAACTTGAAAGGCACATTTAAAAAAAAAATCCATGTGTCTCGTTGTATGATTTGCATCACAGAAAGCCTCTATTGTCACTGTACGTAGCCTCTATTGACTTTGCATTCTCTCCGTCACTGTCAGGCCAGTCCCAAGGGCCCCCCACCCCTCCAACCACCCCCAAGACTGACATCCAGGTGGGCAAGGCAGATCTGAAGCGCGAGGGGCGTCCCTTACAGGAAGGCACAGGCCGCCAGCTTAACATTGACTTCCGGGATGTGGACATTGGCGAGCTGAGCAGCGACGTCATCTCCCACATCGAGACCTTTGATGTCAACGAGTTTGACCAGTACCTGCCTCCAAATGGTCACCCGGGAGCTGCGGGCACTGCCACCGGCCAGGTTTCCTACACAGGCACCTATGGCATCAGCAGTTCGGTGGTCAGCCAGGCAGCAGGTGGCACCGCAGGGCACGGCTGGATGGCCAAGAGCCAGAGTCAGCAGCAGCACTCCCTCACTGCACTGGGTAGTGGAGGGGAGCAGGGCCAGAACCAGAGGACCCCTACACACATCAAGACGGAGCAGCTGAGCCCCAGCCACTACAGTGATCAGCAGAGCTCCTCTCCCCCGCAGCACAACACCTACGGCACCTTCAACCTGCAGCACTACAGTCCCTCCTCTTACCCCTCCATCACCCGAGCGCAGTATGACTTTTCCGACCACCAGGGCGGCGCCAACTCCTACTACAGCGGTGGTCAGGGATCAGGCCTGTACTCCTTCGGCGGCTACATGAGCCCCAGCCAGAGGCCCATGTACACGCCTATCGCTGACACGACTGGGGTGCCCTCCGTTCCCCAAACCCACAGTCCCCAGCATCACTGGGACCAGCAGCCAGTTTACACACAGCTGTCCCGGCCATGAGGACACAGTCGTCAAGCCTCACTATAGACTGACAGAAATCCCATCATGCAGAGGGAGACTTGGTCACAGCTTTCCATCGCCTAGCTCCCAGCAGAAACAGACACTTGAATTTAGGATAGAGGAAAAAGACGAGGAAGGAGAGCTGGACTTGAGAGAACTGAAACTAGATCAGAATGGCTCACAACGTGCCTTTGTATTGTGTTGATCAAATATATATTTTTTAGTGAAAACAGAAAAAAAATATAGCAAAATCCTCTGTGAGGACTTAATAAATTGTTGATATATTTAGTAGGTACTGTGTATGTTTTCTTATCTTTTTTTACTCTGGCAGTTTGTTATTCTGGGGGATTTACAACATGTATTTGTAGAGAAAATGCTTTATTTTTATCAGTTCAGCAGGAAACCACTCACAGCAGTGCAGTTATATTTTCTATGGCCTCAATTCTCTGGTGGAATTTTGTATAGGCATTACTCAATCCTTTTTTGGTTGTTTGTTTTTAGCTGTTTTCTGCAGTGCATATTGTTTTACAACATGCTCTGTGTCATCCAACAAAAGGAATTACAGGTGTAATTGTGCAGGGTTTCTACATAAATGGTTTGTCATTATTAAGAAAATGTTTTTGATGTAAGAGGGACATGCTGTGATTGGCAAAGACGTTTAGATGTTTTTGTTCGGTGCAGAAGATTCCAGCCTTTTGCACCATTAGTGCCTAGCATGACAGAGTTTCGGGTGTGTGTGTGTATGTGCATGTGTGTGCGCGTGTGGTGTGTGTGTGCATGTGTGTGCATGTGTGTGCAACTGCACACACTATAGAGGAGAGAAGCCACAGCTGAGATTATACTTACCGTCTGACAGCATGTGCTTGACAGCCACAGGAAGTGCCCTTTGACCTCTTGAGTGTCCCCTGCAGTCGACCGCCACATCAGTGTCATTTTACAGCCTCCTGCCTGCCCCCCGTCTTAACTCTTTAATTTATTTATTAGCTTTAATTTTATTTTCAAAGTAATTATTATTTTGCATTTTATTCTTTATTTGATACTTTATACAACTAATTAATTTGTCTTAAAGTGAAGTTACCATGGATATTAAATGTCATATAACCCAGTATGTTAGCTGCGGGAGTACTTTAAAAACGGTACAAACTGTAATCATGTTTTATTTATCATATGTAAATGTTTCTATTTTAAATGTTTTATTTGTAATTCTTTATTATCTAGTATACCGGTTATTGTTCATTGTGAAATTCTTGAGTTTGGATTCAAAACTATGGCTGAAATAACTGGAAATATGTTTTCTTATGTTCACAAAGTTTTACAGTTAGTTCTTTTTATGCTGTGGCATATATTTTCATGTTATTAGAGGTACCAGCATCCCTGTATACTCTAAAGAAAACTTTTCTGTATACATCCTGCCACATACTGAGTATTGGTCTTTCTTTCTGATGCATCTGAACACATTTTAGGTTTGTTCCGCTAGCTTAACATGATACTGTACTTTCTTTAAAACAAGTTGATCTTTTGTGTTGTATTTGCAATAAAAGAGAAAATACCCTAGAAACAAAAAAGACTTTGTTGGTACTGTATTGCACACAACATGACTTACTTATTTGTCAGGGTTGGTCACCAAGGACACCCTAGAGAAATGGAAAAACATTATGCATAAAAACATAACAGCTCAACTCAAGTTTGAATTCATATATTGTATACCAAACCACGTTGTTATTTTACTGTTCAGTCATATTGACACAAAGAGGTAGAGCCAAATAGTTAAAGCCACATAGAAGGATGTTTTCTCAGAAGCCATGTTTTTCTTGTTTATTATATGGTTGTTTTTACTGTCAGCAGGACCATCAGGAGTTCCTCCTCCCACCAGTCCGCATGTTGTGAACTCTAGAAGTTTGTTAATGGAGGATACACGATGGAATAAAAACAAACATGAAATCCCATAATCTATTTTCATTTTAAAGCAGAGGACTTGATGAGCATAGTCCTCTTTAAATATATTCAGTCATGCCATCCTTTAAAGGTCAACTCAAGGAAATACTGACTTGCTTCACAACACCAGGGGACTAAGTGCAATTTTTTTTTTCTGTGCTACCATGATTCACACCTTTTGGAAGCAATTGTACTTGGTAGAACCGCGGTTTAAATTTTCATAGGCTGGTATTCATAACATGACCATGAAATATTAATGTAGCCCCAAGGTATTGACGTTTTTGGGTAATCTTCAACTTCATCGATAGACACTTTTCATGGCTTTTAATTATGTTATTAACCTGTCTCATGATTGTTGGTATCTTTTGGAGAGATGAAAGTTGATCTTGGCAGCAGTGTTTTACTGTTTCTCATAATTTGTAAACAGCACTGGTCATGGGGGATTCAAGAAGCTGAATCCCCTATTCCTCGGAGGAGGGAAGTGAAAACCATTGCAACAACTGTGATGTGGCTGGTGTGTGAAGGCATTTTAACCAGAATAAAACCATTCATTAAGGTGTGAAAGAAGATGCCATTTGCAGAAGTGAAACTACTTGATGTGAATTACCCACCTTTCCTGCATGCAATGTACTTATCTGATTATTTTACAGTCAGTGACAACTACATACAGTTATTATAATCGTGTCATATGAGCTGGCAATACAATTTGTTCATTGGCTGGGCAAGGTCGGAGGAGGATATCTAGCGTTTCCAGCAATCCGATTGGAAGGCATCAGTTTGGCACCTTGAAATCGATTCCTAGACAGGAAGGAAAGAGGGGGAGGCAGAGAAAAGAGGGAATGAGCAACAGGGAGACAGATGACTTCAGTTAAAAGCAGCAGCAAGATCCATCTGAAAAAGCCATCAGTATCCCTGCTCTTCTAATGGGGAAATGGTAGCACTTAGGAGTGGACAGATGACATGTTTCACATAAATGTTTTCCCCACCAGTGAGCTCCCAGGCCAAGTCGCATGCTGGGGTGTGGGCTTAGTCGCAGCAGCCCACTGGAATCAAATGAACAGTTGCACCCAGTGACGGGACATGTTTCTAAGTGTCATCCTCAACCAACCAACCCGTATTTATTGGTTTGGCTGCCATGGTTGCATAGATCTGTGCTTATTTCGGACTAATTGGAGGGCGAGTAGAGCATGACTGTTTATTCAGGTGATTAATCCCAAATCATCCATTGAGAAGACGGAGCAGTGCCGCCCTGGTAACTCAAGGAATGTGTTCAACTGCTGTTTTCTACCTTGTATGTATGAGCAACATGTAAAAAAGGTTAGCATGGAAATAATTACTGGTACCAAGAGGGCACTCAAGGGCAGCTCAGGAGACTGAGATCATGAGTGACTTTACAGGAACCCAACAGCTTGAGTGGAACTAATCCTATAGGCAGAATTCCTTTACATCAGCTGCTCTGACTGACAGGTCCAAATACAGGCCCATTGCTGATTACCATACGATACCCTATAGCCATGATATGGATGACAGTGAGGTACCACATCACTTCCTGTCCATTACAGGAACTCAGACTGAATAGGAAGGGAACGGCTGTGGCTGAAGTGGTCCCAAGGCACGTATTGGTGATGGATGGGGTGATTTAGTGGCGTACAATGTAAAGTGTTTTGAGACACGCTGAAAATAATATCCTAAACGATTTCAATTATGATCGCATTAAGAAGTATCAATACGCTTGTGCTGCATTTTATATATATAGTATTTTATATAAATATATATATATAGCAATATATGTATACATATACACAGTTAGGTCAGGAAATATTCGGACACTGACACAATATTCCTACTTCTGGCTCTGTACGCCACCACAAAGTATTTCAAATGAAACAACTGAGATACAATTGAATTTGAGACTTTCTGCTTTAAATCAAGGGGCTGAACAATTATATCGTACAAAACATTTGGGAATTGCAAACATTTTCATACGCAGTCCACTTATTTCAGGGTCTCAAATGTAATTGGACAAATTAACACAATCATATATAAAATGTTGATTTTTAAAAATCCTTTGTCATGAATCCTTTGCATGCAATGATTGCCTGAAGTCTGGTACGCATGTACATCACCAAATGTTGGGTTTTCTCCTTTGTGATGCATTGCCAAGCCTTTATTGCAACTGTCTTCAGTTGTTGTTTGTTCATGGGTCTTTCTGCCTTAAGTTTTGTCTTCAGTACGTTTTTTTGTCTGCATGCTCAATCATGTTGAGATGGGGTGATAGACGTGGACATCGCAGAATATTCCACTTTTTTGCTTTAAAAAACTCCTGGGTTGTTTTTATAGTATGTTTTGGGTCATTGTACATCTGTAAAGAGAAGCACCATCCAACCAACTTCGCTGAATTTGGATGAATCTGAGCAGACAGTATATCCCTATACAATACAGAAATCATCCGGCTGCTTCTGTCTCCTGTCACATCATTAATAAACGCTAGTGATCCAGTGCCATTGAAAGTCATGCATGTCCATGCCATCACACTGCCTTCACTGTGTTTTACAGATGATGTGGTATGTTTCGGATCATGAGCTGTTCCAAGCTTTCTTCATAAATTTTTCTTCTCATCAATCTGGCACAGGTTGATCTTCATCTGTCCAAAGAATGGTGTTCCAGAACTGGGCTGGCTTTCTTCTAATCTGGCCTTTCTTTTCTTGTGGACAACGAGTGGTGTACACCTTGTGGTGAGCCCTATGTATTTGCTCTGGTGAAGTCTTCTGTTCATGGTATATTTGGATAATGACATGTTAGTGTTCTTCACTCGGCAGGATGTTGTGAATGGGTTATTTTTCATCATGGAAAGGATCCTATGATCATCCACCACTGTTGTCTTCTGAGGACGTCCAGGCCTTTTTGTGTTTCAGAGATCACCTGTGCCTTTTCCCCCCCTCAGAATGCACCAAACTGTTGATTTGGCCACTCCTAATGTTCCTGCTATCTCTCAGATGGATCCAGCCTGAGGATGGCCTGTTTCACTTGCATTGAGAGCTCATTTGACCACATGTTGTGGGTTCACAGCAACATCTTCCAAATGTGAATGCCACACCTGGAATCAACTCCAGACCTTTCATCTACTTAATTGATGAAAAAAGGGACTAGTCCACACCTGTCCATGAAACAGCTTTTGAGTCAATTGTTCAATTATCTTACGTCCATGTCAAAAGAGGGGGCTACATATTTTAGCTGTAATTCCTAAAAAAATCTTCCAATTTGGATGTGAATTCCCTCAAATGAAAGCTCAAAACAAAATAACAAAAGGTGTTAACCTTTAACTGCCATAAGAGCAATAAGGAATCTCAGAGGTTTGTGGTGTATTGTCAGTATAACATGGCTAAGCACTGTCTCCAGGCAGTCAGTGATGCATTGTGCATAAAATCTGCTCTATGCTGTGGAGTATATTGTAGACCCAAAATAATACATACAGTATGCAGTAATTACTACAGAAATCACTGCAGCACAGTCATATACAGTGTTCAAAGTTCAAGTTCAAGAGGTTTATTTGTCATTTACAATAACAGGTTATGAAAATGAAATGCTTGGTTTTCCTACTCTTGACAGTACAGTTAAAAAAGTAATATTAGTTATAATATAAAATAAGAAAATAACACAAACAATAATAACATTATACAAAAAACATGCATCAATAATAATAACTATACAACTGTACAACCATAGTGCAATGTAAAAGTGACAGGTATGCATGAAATGATTGGCAGATGAGCATGATTTAAAGCGACAGGTGTGCATGGGACTATGGATGGAATGGAAGACGGGTTCCTGAATTGAGCACCCCAGCCCGAGGAAAGAAACTGTCCCATAGCCTGTAATATTGGACGGAATACTCCTGTACCTTCTGCCAGACAGCAGCTGGGTAAACAATCCATGGCATGGGTGGTTGGGATCTGTAATGATTTGTTTGCTCCTCCTCCTACACCTCTCTGTGTAGAGATCCTGCAGGGATAGCAGGTCAGACGTTGTGATGCGCTCTGCTGTTTTAATCACCCTCTGAAGTGCTTTACGTTCAAGGGTGGTGCAGCTGCCATATCAGGCAGCAACACAGCTGGACTGGATACTCTTGAAAGTGCATCGGTAGAAATTTGTTAGCATCATGGAATCCAGGCCAAGAAAAGACGTTTCCTGGCCTCCTTCACCAAAATGTTAGAGTGAAGAGATCTAGTCAAGTCATCACTGATGTTGACACCAAGGAAACGGAAGTTGTGAACTCTCTCTACTGCAGACCCATTGATGCGTATGGGGGCGTGGTCTCCTCCCCGCTGCTTCCGGTGATCAACAATCATCACCTTCATTTTGCTGATACTGAGCTGGAGGTTGTTTTCCTGACACCACAATGTCAGTGACCTTACCTCGTCTCTTCATTGTCAGAGATCAGGCCTATGATGGTAGTGTCGTCAGCAAACCTGACGATGGTGTTGGAGACGTGGGTTGCCAGGCAGTCAATGGCAAAGAGAGAAAACAGGAGCGGGCTCAGCACACAGCCCTGGGAGGAACCAGTATTTAGAGTAAGTGAGTAGGAGGTGGTGCCCATCCACACCACCTGGGGTCTGCCCATCAGGAAGTTCAGAATCTATCTGCACATTGAGGGGTCGAGACCCAGATCCCTGAGCTTCATCGCCAGCTTGTAGGGCACAATGGTGTTGAAGGCTGAGCTGTAGTCAATGAACATCTTTCTCATGTGTTCGTCTCGTCCAGACGTGAGAGAGTGCGGCGTGGAGGGTCAGAGCAATGGTATCCTCTGTGGATCTGTTATATCTGTAGGCAAACTGCAGCAGGTCAAGTGTTACAGGCATCAAGTATTTTATGTGAGCGAGCGTGTATGTTTGTGTGTGTGTGCGTGCGTGTATGCATACTGTATGTATACTGCATGTAATATATATACTGAATATACAGCTACGGAAAACATTAAGAGACCATTTCCCAAAAAGTTGAAAAGGAAAGTTTTGAGTGATGTACAGAAGCGTTCAGTTTGCTGTCTTCTCTTAATTTGTTCCTCACTCAAAATCTTCCTTTTCGACTTTTTTGGAAAGGAAAAAAAGGTGCAGTGGTCTCTTAATTTTCTCCCGGAACTGTATAGTATATACAGTATATTTCAAATGCTTTTTCACTGCACTGTCTCATTCTCATGACATCATTCTTGCAAATGTTTATTTCACATGTCCACAATACATTTCAGAATTCTGTAGGCTTTTTTTTGTAATTTGTAGCTAATTATAGCCATTCTGTTTTTGACTAGTGGTTTGCGCCTTGCAGTTTAGCCTGCTCATGAAATCTTCTGGGGATGGTACTGATTTGAGTCACTCACACTTCCTTCCTGGAGAGGGTTCCTGAGCTACACATCATTGAATATCATTTTACAATGGCCAGTGAGTCATTTGCAATGTTTGAGCTCACCAGTTCTTCTTTGTAATGACATTCCAAACAGTTGTTTTTAGTAAACCTAAGATTTTGGTTACATTTCTAATGGCTTTGTTTCAGATTTTCTCGCCTCATAATGGTTTCCTTAACTCCCACTGACACCTATTTGGACACACAGACAATGTTGACAGATAACAAAGGCAAACGCAAAGCCTAGAACTGAGACTAGACATTGACAGCTCTCTTGACCTTATTGTATATATATTTGATTTCCAATTCAAGCATTTAGAATACTTCGTTTTGTCACTATATCTGTAATTACTCCTATGACTACTCAATTTCTGAATCAAGCACTAGCTAACTGTTTGAGCGTGAAACAAACGATGCACTGGTTGAGGACCAAACCTCATACTCGGCTTAAACACGCACATACACCTACACACACTCCCCAGAGGCCTGCAGTAGTGGTGCAAACAGGGATACTGGATTTGTAGGGGCTCAATACGTGGGCAATTTTCCCAGGAGAAGCCCATTAATATTCCATACAGACATCTCTATGGGAATCTGCACCCCCTGAGCCCAATGGGTGGTCTTTTAAATGGTAAATACTGCACAAAGAGGTAAAGAAGCTGCCAACTTCCATCCCTCGAAAATAAACAGCTATAGGATGCCTAAATAAAATTGAAGTGTCATTGGTTTTATATGGGAGAAATATACATTTGTTGGTAAATTATTAGTTGTGTATGTGCGCCAACGAGCCTCTGCGTGTTATCGTTTCATTGCGTGTCTGTGTGTGAGTTGAAGGTGTTGTAGCTCCTGTTAATGAATTAGGAAAAGTTTACTAAATAATAAAATGTCCAACGAAATTATATAAACATAATGATTATTCCATGGACTCCTTGTGCTGTAAATTAAAAAAATACAACATAATACCATACCCCAGAAATCACCTCATTAAAACAAATTTTGCTAATTCATTAACACCCCTGAGGGCGAACCTGTTTGCTTATGTTGTTGTGCAAAGCCTATCGTACAGAAACTAGACAGGCTTTATGATGCTCTTGGGCTGCATTACCAGTTGCATATTTCAGTCCAGTTTTCCTCACAGTCTCCAGCTTTCTGCTGCTTCTGGCAACACCCACGTTCCCCCACGTTCCCCCTCCACCCACAAACCCTCACAGAAGTATATAACTCCTTTGTCCCAGGGAGGTTCTCCCTCTGCCCCCAAACTGCAACAGCCTACTGTCATTGTCCCCAAGGACCAGGCACAAAGGGGCACAAACGGGTCGCAACTTGACCCCTCTATGCCCCCCCCCCCCACACAGACACACACCAACCCACCCACCATTTCCTCTTCTTTCAAATGGCCCGGCCCCCAGAAAGCACTGCTTGGACACGGAGGAAACTGTACATCAATGAGGCCAGGCCTTTTTTTGTTTTGTTACTGCACTTCACACAGAGGCCCATGGAGACAGTAGCCGGTCTCCCCCCAGCAACAGATACCCACACCAGTCAGCAGCAGAAGCTCATATAAACCTCAGTCTGACTATGGTGAGGGCTATCAAGACGGTTTGCCTGGGCTCTTACACACGTGGGAGGATTTATAGTATGCATATTTTAATCTTTTTTTCCCTCCATTTCTCAGGGTAGTCTGGGGGCATATCATTTGTCTCCATTAAAATATCTGCTTGCCATAGATTCAAAGCAAATTTTCCACATTTGGGGTTGGTGAGACTCTACTGGCTTTCACCTTTCTGGACGACATACACCAAAGTTGGAGGTTACCTCAAAAGGCCAGGGAAGGCCGATCTCCGAAAGATGATGTGTATTCAGAAGTGTGGACCAACCTGATTCCTCTTCTGAGTGAGGCGAGTTGCCCGTCAACTGTAGGGGGGTTACGGTCTGAACGTGATCCACAGCCTAAATGGCATCCCTCTCTCATCTCTGTGAAAACAAACATCTCCATCCCCACATTGACAGCAGGTCCAATCAACAGCCAACAGCCAGCTACTTTCTGCCATCTCCATATCCCATTACCACCAATCTCCTCAGACAGCCCCAGATTATAGGCCTCTAAGTATGATTATATTTAAATGCATGTTATCATTCGGTCTGCATGGGTAGGAATAACACCTAGGGTTGGGTAAATAGACATGGCTGAGCCATCTGTAACTGATCCGTAGGGGGACTTTAGCACCGTGGTCATGCAGAGACCGCGGCTGTGGCACACCTGGTGGGAGAGGGCCTACTGGGGGCAACCCGTTTTTGCTAGGAAAGCACTATTTGACAGGCGAATAGGGGAAGACCTCCTGTGTTTGGATGGTTTGCTTGAGTTCTGGAGCTGTGACGCCTAAGGTTCAACACAGTTCATGGCATTGTCTTTTTTGAGGAGTTCTTCCAGCTTAATTCAAAACAATATAAGTAGCTATAGTAACTGAACGTTTGCTAGCTAGCATACCAGGAAGTAAGATAGCTACTGTATCCTGAGGTTAGCTAACTAGCGTACAAGGACGTTAGTTGGCTTGTGTACCAGGAAGTTAGTTCACTTCTAGACCCATAGCCCCCTTTTATTAGCATCGGTGGAATTTAGAAAAAAACTACAGGAATTAACTTAAAATTGACATTCAACTTCTGTCTTGGTGAAGGTTAGTCAGAAGGTAGCTTTATGGGGGGATGGTGACGCAGTGGAGAAGGTTGATGATTGGGATGAAGAGGGCTCTCAGGGCTTTGATTGTTTGGGCGAGGATCTAACACCATAACAGGCACTGGGATTTTATGTGCTTTGTGGTTTAAGACAAATGGCCAATGGTAAATATCCCTGAGTTATTTCACAGTGGCTCAGCATTTCCCAGTAGACAGTCAGATCAGGGACCAGGCAAATCACTCCCTCTCCCAGGACTGGTGTTTATGCAAAAGAACAGTTCACACACACAAACACACACACACACATTCTCTCTTTGTCACTTGCTGTTAATGTCTTTCGCTCTGTCCCACATTCTCTCTTGCTCAATCTCACCATTTACTGCTCTATATCCTGTAAACTTTCTGTTCCTGGTCTTAAACGGCATGAGCTGTTCCTCTCATGCTCACGTTACACTCATTCCCCTTTGCACACATGCACACACCCCCTTATAGACAGTCACTCACAAACTCAGCCACCACATGAAATGCCCTGCACAAATAGATAGGCCCTGGGTTTGGACTCTGACAGCTACTATACATCACTATGGATGAACCCTGTCTGTGTGGCTCGGTGTAGCCAGATGTAGCCTCTAGTTTAGTACCGGATCTGTTGGTTCTGCACACCACCTGCTTTAATGCTCTGTGGCCCATGAGTGCGCACGTCAGAGACTGTATGTTTGTCTCCGTGTGTGTGTTGTGTGTGTGTGTGTGTGTGTGTGAGTGAGAGAGAGAGATCACGTGTGAACAGGTGTGAGTGTGTGGGGAGGTATCTAAACTCTGTATAATATTGTATCTGGAAGCATTCAGCCTATGAGCTGCACACACACATCGATCAAACCCTGCAGTTATCAGAGAGCTGGCACGCTCCAGCACTTCAAAGGATGTTATCACTATGGTGGAACTGCGGTAGAGGGCTCTGGATCATGCAAGGATAATTCCAGGGTAATTAGACTCTTGCATTGGGTAAAGATATTTCAGAAAGTGACTAGATTCCTGGGCTGGCCAACATATCTTCAGGAATCACCCCATATGTAAAATGTAACATTACCAACGCAGGACCCGGTCAACTTGGTAATGAAGGCACTATTATCAATACACCATAAATAATACTGGAAAAAAGGAGACATGAGAACATTATCTGATTTCGAATAAATCCATTGATGATGTTATTTCAACAACCCTTGATAGGACCACGGTGATATGAAGCCAGGGGAGTTGAGCATTCCTCTGGTCTGTGTCCAATGTCTCAGCCTTACTAATGAGACCTGTCACAGACAGAAACACAGGCCCACTGAATTCTCTTCAGGCTCAGAGAGATCGCAGACACAACAGCTGATGAGTGAGGAGAGAGAGAGAGAGAACGTGTGAGGAACTGAGCAAGTTAGGGCCTGCCAATGCAGCATAAGCCAGTGGCTCTGTTTTTTACATTGAGGGATGAAGTTCAATAACCTGCTGTGAAATTCTAGTAGTGGAGACTGAGATGGAAACGAGAGAGACTAAAGTAGAGGCAAAGATAGACAGAGATGGATTGAGAGAGGATAGAAAGAGAGGGACAGAGAGATATTATAGAGGGAAACAGACAGAGAGATGAAAAGACAAAAACAATTAATGTGGTACTTCATATTGTCTTTTGGCTCTTTCACAGCATTGCATCATGTTACAAGAAAACAGACAGGAAACCTGACTATTATTAGTCCTTGAATGCAGTATCACCAGGACAGGAAACCTGACTATTATTAGTCCTTGAATGCAGTATCACCAGGACAGGAAACCTGACTATTATTAGTCCTTGAATGCAGTATCACCAGGACAGGAAACCTGACTATTATTAGTCCTTGAATGCAGTATCACCAGGACAGGAAACCTG